>QVRM01003456.1:70000-304832 GCA_003439945.1 Dermanyssus gallinae | reverse complement strand
GGTCGGTTAGGATTGATTGATTTCGCGCCATGATGCGTATACAGTGTAGTGCGTGATTGGACCATCGTTGTATAGGTCGGTGGAGTGCTTCGTCCCACAATAGAAAAAAAGGAGAAATATCAGAATTTCATTTAGCAACTATATTGATAGCCCAGTTTCTGCTAACACAGATCGAACAGAGCCTCGCGAAAGAATCGCTTTTTAGACTGCCCAATAACTTGGTAGACCACCATCAGGTGTGTATAGAGTAAAACTGTTTTCGACTCTAAGAATACCTATGTATCTTCAATGGAGAATGTAATATTAGACGCTATTCAATACTTGTGCCCATGAAACGATATGAAGCGTCCTTCTCACCCAAAGCCTATGGATTGTAAGACAAAGTCCATCTGCACTGTCACATTGAGAAATTCTTGCGAAGACTTACCCTCAATTTTGCGAAGACGAACATTGGGCTTTAATAATTATACAATTATTCGATAGATCCTAAAATATTAATGAACTGTATTAGGTGATCGTCATGTTCAGTTCACGTTATACGAAAGCGGTAGCCAGCTTACGTAATATCCTATATAGGGTTTCTACGTTTTCTATTTGCCGGGCTCAGCTAGTGGATCGTTCTTACATATTCTTAGTATTTTTGCGTATACTTCACTGAATGTTCTTACAATGATACAAAGTAGCCAACATAGGCATTAAATGTGATATGTCCATGACAAACGAAACAAAAACACTTTCTTATTTTGTCTGCAATTGTTATTTAGTCCTATGAGTCCTGCAGTCAATGCTTTCCACGTTTTGACATGTGCATGGCAACCGCTAACATCTATAGCAACAGCCGCGGACGTAACGATAGCGACGAAAACACAGCAACAACAATAATTGGAACAATGGCATGTCTACAAAAGCGTATCATCTCGTTTGCTTACTGGTGAATGTGTGTCTCTCTTCTTCTCTCTCGGGTCATATGTCCTATAGTCTGAGGGGTAGTTGTAGAGCAGTACGACATCGAATAAATTGAGCTCACGAAACAACTGGATCTCCATTATTGTATGGAATGACGCTATTTGAACGATGATGACTCACTCTGACGATTGACACCACCTAACCACTTAATCAGAAAGCTTTACTAGACATATTGACTAATGATACTAACGACCTCAATTCGGCAGCTTGAGAAAAAAACAATGGCAAATTGCGATTTATTCGAGCTTAATTATGCGAGCTGCTAAAATGAACGCAATTTGACATCATGCAGTAGCTGCAACATCATACGCAAGCGGTGCACAGTGTAAGGAGTTCGAATTGAACTGTAAGCGCAGCGCACTCTATGTGCATAATTGAGTCTTATTTACAGTAAGTTTTCCCTCGTGCCTTGTTATGACGCACATTTAGGTGCACAGCTATTTGGCGGACTAGACTGTCTTTATTTCGGTTGACTAATGGTACATCTGCGGAGGCTCCGTCTAGGCTCCGTCCATGTACCATATATGTATGTATGTCTATGTAATGCTTGTAAACTGGCCAGTGTTTTTTTCCTTGTATGCCCGCTTTGGCTCTCTCTCTCTCTCTATCTCTCTTGCTTCCTCTGTTCTAGTATCTTCGAGACACACGGTTTAGCGACCGCTCGAAGTCCAGCGCATCGAACGATATCGCCTCTAACAGCAATAGTGTATGGCTTACCATAGCACAGATTAATAAGTTTCTGTTTGGCTGGCATAACATACGCCTTCCAATCAACGAGTTTTTAAATAGCTGTCAGGTGAGATTTGTGTTCTCTTGCGCAAGAGCTCGCGCGATATAAATGGAGAATGACGCATGGGTTTGCTGGAACTGAATTGAATTCTACCCGAACAGCAGTTGCTGTAGTATCTATAAATATCTGAAAACACTCGATCATTATTTGGTTTATTTAATTATTGCAAGGCACTCGGCACACATTCAGCCTTAATGGCTCGTACAACCGATGGGGGGTGAAAACAGGTGTTATGTGTGCAAAACTTTATAAATTTGGTATCTGGGTAAAAGTGATATAAACATACAACCATGTTGCAATATATTGTGTATAGGTGAAAATGGCGTATATAAATTATACATTGTTATCTCATAAAAGTGGCTCCGAACAAGCTATGTGCTTCATGGAGCTTGAAATTAATGTGTGCAATTATCTTACAATAAATGTCAATAAACAAACAGTTAAATAGTTAATAATATAAATAATAAAGTGTGTTATCCACGTGGAAAATGCCAGTTGTTTTAGCGTCTGCATGTACAAATTGTGATTCGAAGCTTAGATTACAGATTACCAGGGGGAGTTGTAACACGTATTGCAAAATGATACGCATTTATAGCATTCATATTATTTGTCGCAGCACAACTAGTTTGACGCATTAATTGTTATCTGTGTTGGCTTCCTTTCCGAGCTTAATTATAAAAATAAATCCGCAAGTAAATTGTACGAAATGTTTATTATGTCTCAGCCAATATAAAGTGAACGTTGACGATGATATCCACATGCCATTTAAACATCTATAGTACTGGTTTGGCGTAACATTTATTAGCAGTAGTATTCGAGTTGCGACGACCCGCCTTATTTCGAGCCAGCGAGCGTCGTTTTTGCTGTCCGTACGGCTAAGAAGCAACGATAGATGAACACGTGGCTGCGCTTCACCCGGATATTCACTTATTCGCGGACGCCCTGACTCATCATTGCCTGACGAAATGGTGCTCCTTGAGCTGATGATGATGCTGCTGCGTATGTTGCCCAGGGCGGGCGTTCGATCGGGGTGGCGCGTGATCCGGAGAACCAGCGACATGTTCTGGCTTGAAAAGGGAGAAAATGCATTTGCAACGCGCAGACAACAGCCGACGTCTTATTGACGTAGGCTAGTGTCGAACGTGATGCAGGGCCATATGCCGTCTCTACAAAGGAATAAATACCCCCGTGCTGAACTTTATAGCTGCTCACTGATGCCCACACCGCCTCTGGTGTCTGGTGGAAATACACTTTTCCAGTGCAAGCTAGAAGAAGGCCGCTTGCTTATCTCGCTCGCTGAGGGGCCGTCCGTGCCTCTACACAGGTGTCCCCGTTTCTCCGATCACACACAAATATCATCCAGCTGCAAGCAGGGTGGGATCCTGCTGCCACCTGTCGACGCGCGTGTTGTTGTTGGGAACCGTTGTTGTATCTATCAATTTATCTAGTTGACTGTTTATCCTATCTAGGTATCTAGTTAGAATAACCTGGCATGGTTATCACCATTATATATGTATGAAAGGAGCGTGTTACGAAATTGACGAATGTTTGTGTACAGTTTTTGTGGAGAATGTGACATCAACCGCTCTCAATCACTTGACACACTTGATGCGCGTCAATCGACGCACAATCACTGCAGGAACGTGCAAATACCTGCTCAGTTGGAACACTGAACTACGGCGACGTGCAGATGATTGAATGATATTTATCTTATCTATCTGGTGACAATGGTCATATTTGCTGCTGCCGCCTGCTGATAGGTGGTGTTCGTGGATGAGGGAGATGATGACCCACAGCGACGACCTTGACGATTACGGCGAGGCCATCGACCTCGGCCAAGGATCCATCCAGCATTCATCCATTCATTCATTCGTCCATACATTCAAGCATTAAAGCAATCAACCAACCAACCATCCATCCAGCCAGCCAGCCAGACAGACAGGGATTGTGCCGTCGCCACTGCCGAGTTAGGACTAGAAGACAACGACGACTATTATTAACAACAACCCATGAGCGGATCACGAACATCTATCTATCTCTCCGCGCGCTGCTCTCTAGAGGCGTCTATCGATATGCTTAGCAGACGACGGCCTCGGCCTCAGGCGGCGGCAGCAGCAAAAGCGACACCCATGACGCGGCCGGTGTGTTATGGCTGAGAAACGTGTAGTAGTAATAATCTGTGTAATGGTAATATGCTGTTGTTGTTGTTGTTGTTGTTGCTGCTGCTGTTGTGATGTTATTGGCGGCAGCGGTGGCGATAGAAAGACGGTGTGGTATTAGCGCAGCGGCAAGGTATTTTTTTTCTTCTTGGTCGGTGTCAGCCAAACCCAGCATCTCGGCCACGAAACAGAAAAAAACACGAAAAAAAAAGAAAAGAGGCCCACGAATCAATGGGAACAGAGAAGAGGAAGCCTAAAGGTAGAGAGAGCTACGCGGCAGCCAGTCGACGACAGGATAGAAAACTAAGCGGGAGGAAGAGTTGAGCAAAATGCGAGCAATCGACGAAGAAAGAAAGATTTTTTAGAAGCGCGTTAGAAGCTTGTAGAGCCATGCTCCATATCGCTATTTGTACATTGTTTATAGAAAATATAAGAAACTATATATATATATATATATATAAGAAAAATATATAGAAAACATGAGCATAGCGTTGCCTTTAACGGAAAAATCGGTTACACACATATTTTGAGGCAATAGGCAAACACTTAATGCGGTAACGAATCGGTTTTGCATCGCGCTTGCAGTCGTCGATTGAGATGATCCAATGCGATGTGTGTGTGGTGTGGGTGGGTGTGGTGAAGGCAAACTGCGGCAATGAGATGATGGACAATGAAACATCGACTGTTATCGTCGTCGTACTTAATTACTGTTTCATGTCTATCTATGCATGTACGTATGCCTTGATAGTAACACCCATGATTACTCATCATTATACTCATCAGTGTTAGTAGTAGTCGTAGTCGTAGTAGTAGTAGTAGAACAACTAGCACTGATTGTAGACCGTAATGCGGTTTTGATCTGAGCCAGTGTACCAGCATCATCTACATGTACACCATACAACACGTGGTGACGGCGCCAGCCTCTCATGATGATGGCAGGATAGGATAGGATGGGAGGTGGACAGCCAGCGACTGGCCGGGCGTCTCACAGCGACAAACACAGCGGCCGCCGCCGCCGCCAGCAGCCTGCCGCTGCTGCTGCTGCTTCGCCGCTGCTGTTGGTGACGACTGTTCGTTGGTTCGTCATACTGCAGATGACGACGGCTACAAGAGCCGTAGACAATCGATGATGACCACAGTAACAATAACAACATACGCAACAACAACAACAACAACAATAACAGCTACATTCGCTCACTCACCTGGTTAAGGGAACTAAACTGCTAGCGGGATGGCATCTACAATATAAGCCGCAGTAGTAGTAGTAGTAGTAGTTGTAGTAGCAGCATTCGTTTTTCTTGTTTTTTTTTTTTTTATGTATTAGTAGCAGTAGTGTCCGAAGCGGCCGCCAGGGCGATGGGCGGGATTTGTGTTGCCGTGTCAAACTTTGGCGGGCGTTTCGCCGCTCCTGATTGGTCTGGCCAGCGAACGTTCTCGAAGGTTCGCGCGTGACGTCACGGCGCCGTTGAACAAAAGCGAATGGCCGGCGAACCGGCGGACCATTCACCGTCGGCCGTCCGCTCCGTGTGAAGCGCGTGGTCGTTAGTGTAGATACGTATTTATTTGTTATCCTTCTTGTTCAAGTGCACATACCAACACACGTAAGTACGGGGTTCGTTCGTTCGAGAGTTGCCCTGGAAGTCGGGTGCAACCGGATGCTGTTGTAGCTAGCCACTGACGCTACAGAAACGTCGAGCAATTATTGGCCTAGTTCGTGATCTACGACGTGATTCGTTTTGTTTAACGTTGATTGTGTCAGGACCGATGTGGTGTGGTGGGGGAGGGACACTGATACGATACTGCGGTGGTGGCTACCGCTGCCCCCAGATCCTGCAGGCATAGTCCGAGTTGTTCAGCGTTATCGATACGCCCGTCGATACACCACAAGTAATGCACGACTCAGGAAAGATAGGAGACCTCCTTCGCGCGGCCATTCGAGCTTCACTGAGCAGTTAGAATGAGTTGCTCGAGGTTCGAGCCTCACGCAGTTGATGATGTTTAATTGATTGACTGTGCTGGAAAGATGAATCGGTGCTGCTCACCTAATTTCCTCGGTCGTCTTTGCCAAAAGTGCCGCCGCCGCCGCCAATCGAAACGGGCCAAAAACCCTGTGTTAAACAAGCTCTTGTTTCTGGTCAGTGGCCAGGTGGTGCATCTCGCATGCAGAATTCTGCTGTGGTCCAGGCTACCAGACGAGGCCTCGGGCGGGAGCGTTCGAAGCCCGCACTCGTGGCTAAGGCTACCTATAAAGAATCGCATATCATCTCACTCGCAATCGAGATGTCGCCGCACAATGTTGGGCGAGGTGATCGTTGACCTTTGACTGGTCGTTGGCGGAAAAAAATCCAATCGCCGTCATGAGCGACACTCGTTTTGTGCTCAACCTGATTTTCGGTTTATGAGTACCTACTGTTCAAGGCGTAGTTATTGCTATATATATATATACATCCATGATGGTGCTAACAGCAAATATGCAGTGGGATAGCCAGTACTCGCGTGTATGGGTTTGTTTATTCGTTCAACTTCCCTTTCGTGAGTGATGAGTTGTATATAGCAGGTTTCGGGTTTAAATAGGTCGTGTATAGGAGATGTCTATGCTGCATATGAAGATCGACATGAACGATTGACTGACTATTCGTCTTTTTTTTTTGCATTATTATTGCAGTACCACAAGCAACCAGCACCACCCATTCGACAACTATACAACGACCAACGCTTAAAGCCACAGAATGGCGAAGACTCCAGCGATCGGAATCGATTTGGGCACGACCTACTCGTGCGTCGGGGTGTTTCAGCACGGCAAGGTGGAGATCATCGCCAACGACCAGGGCAATCGTACGACGCCCTCCTATGTCGCCTTCACC
Source organism: Dermanyssus gallinae (assembly GCA_003439945.1). Lineage (NCBI taxonomy): Eukaryota > Metazoa > Arthropoda > Arachnida > Mesostigmata > Dermanyssidae > Dermanyssus > Dermanyssus gallinae. The sequence continues at coordinate 298,053 of QVRM01003456.1, read as the reverse complement.
GACACTGAACGACTGATCGGCGATGCGGCCAAGAACCAGGTCGCCATGAACCCTAGCAACACCGTGTTTGGTACGTATTCCGTAACGACTTTACGTCATCTCTCTCTCTCTCTCTCTCTCTCTCTCTCTCTCTATATATATATATATATATATATATATCTATATATGGAGAGAGAGAGATATCTATATATATATATATATATATATATATAATGCATGCGTGTGTGTATGATTGTGATTTTTGTGCATGTAGTCTCGTCAGGGGGCCTAAGCTGTTCGCGCGCACCCTACAGTGATAACGACGATTTGATTGATCGTCGTGCTGCTGCGCTATGAGGATAGATAGCGTAGGTCAGATTGACTAGACGTTTTCTGGTGGTTTCCGCGATGCGAATCGCTTGCCCACGGACCCGCAGCGCATAGAGCTTCACTGTGGGGCACTGCAAGAATACTGTTGCTGCTTTTCGGCTAGATAGCGCTTCAAACATGAGCACTTATCTTAAGATATTTCTTTCTGTTAGTGGTGGTTGCAATAAAGTGTGCGTTTTGGCGCTGGCTAATCGAACTTTCAAGTTTTATAAACCATCGTGCTATTAAATATTAGCAAATGCTTGAATGATTTTAGAGCCATCTTTGTATGTTAGAATAGTTCTTGTCTCTGAGCGAGTTCGGCGGTCTTTGGGTGAACGGTGCGATTCGGCCTTAGTGGACACGCGACCTGGCCCATTTCAGCTGAATGCTCACTAGACGGTTACTAATTGTGCAGATGTAAGGTTGTAGTGTGAGTGGATTTGTACTCTATTGTGATGTACTCGTAGTATTCGAAAATATTGACTAGCTTGGAACAGTTCGGGTGCCAACCGTCGCTGCAGTAACACCATCGGCCACTGGGCGATCTCCCCTTTCACACAACTTGTGGGTCGATTATGGGCTGATTTCGAGTGACTACTTCCCGCAATTGTCTTTATCACCGTTTTATTATTTGATCCGCGTGTTGTCGTGTACTCACATTTTTCAATACACGTATTATTTAGATGCGCACGCAGTGAGCGCAAGTGAGAGTTCCGAGGGCGTCCAGGAAAGAAACACATTGGGTCTATGGGTTGCCAGATTGATAATGACATATTTGGAGCACCGCAAATAGTTGTTGTTGATTGGCGAGATGGTAGCCAACTGTCTTTGGCGAATTCGTTTCGTTCAGACTGTAAACGGATGACGGAATTACCCCGCGTCTGACGTCAACGTGGTCGCGCCGCTTACGCCACCGCCCCTAGCTGCTCTAAGGCTGCTCACAATGGATGAGTCATCCGGATAAGCAAAACAGAGGCTTAATGGCTTGACACTGGTAGCAGTAGTTGTGGTTATTATGTAGCACAGTGCGAATTGCATTGCAGTCCTTCGTCCGCTCTTAGATCCGTCCGTCATGTTCATACAGAAGCAAACTACTCATAAAATACATACCGGTACACAAGCCGTACATCCAAGCAAACATGGAGTCAATTAGCACTTAATCCCCCCCCCCCCCTTCATCCGGTGGCTTGACAGCTAAGCCAGGGACATCTTAGAGAGATTACTTGAAAGAGAGAGAGAACCATCGCTACCGCCTCTGCCTTAACTAAACGAAGGACCCATTGCAGAATATACTGTTGAAACATGCTTGCTCATTTCAATACTATTTTGCCGTAGTAGTTTGTCTGTGCATGCCTATATATATATATATATATAATATTCCGATACGTGTGCACAATCCAACGAGTATACACGCATGTGTATACATATTGTGCCTACTTATTTGGGCAATTAGTCGCGTTCTATTTGCCGTATTGGACACAATGTACATGACAATGATAAACTGGACAATTAATACAAATGCCGACGTTGTATTTTTAGTCGTAAACTCTCACCCGGCAAGCAGGGATAGCTTTTTAGTTAGCGTTTTGTCGCGTCATAAGTTATCTGCGATAACTGTTTAACAGAAACCTGGTTCATTTTTGACTGCTTACAGATGCCAAGCGTCTTATTGGTCGTCGATTTGACGATAGCGCGGTGCAGTCAGATATGAAGCACTGGTCCTTCGATGTCGTCAGCGACGGCGGCAAGCCAAAAATTAAGGTCGATTTCAAGGGCGATTCTAAGACATTCTTCCCCGAGGAAATCTCATCTATGGTGTTGACGAAGATGAAGGAGATTGCCGAGGCGTACCTGGGCAAAACGGTTTCTAACGCCGTTATTACAGTTCCTGCGTACTTCAACGATTCGCAGCGTCAAGCAACTAAAGATGCGGGTACCATTGCTGGTCTCAACGTACTGCGAATCATTAATGAGCCTACTGCAGCTGCCATCGCCTATGGCCTCGACAAGAAGGGCTCGGGAGAGCGTAACGTGCTTATTTTCGATCTCGGAGGCGGTACTTTTGATGTGTCCATCCTGACGATTGAAGACGGCATCTTCGAGGTGAAATCGACGGCCGGAGACACGCATTTGGGAGGTGAAGACTTCGATAATCGTATGGTTAATCACTTTGTGCAGGAGTTCAAACGGAAGCACAAGAAGGATCTGACCTCCAATAAAAGGGCATTGCGACGTCTGCGCACGGCCTGTGAGCGCGCTAAGAGGACGCTGTCGTCATCGACTCAAGCCTCCATCGAGATCGATTCACTGTTTGATGGTGTGGATTTCTATTCAACGATCACTCGTGCGCGTTTCGAGGAGCTGTGCTCCGATCTGTTCCGCTCTACTCTCGAGCCGGTCGAAAAGGCCCTGCGTGACGCGAAGATGGACAAGGCGACGGTGCACGATATCGTGCTTGTTGGCGGTTCTACTCGCATTCCGCGTATCCAAAAGCTGCTTCAGGACTTCTTCAATGGCAAGGAACTAAACAAGTCAATCAATCCTGATGAGGCTGTGGCTTACGGAGCAGCTGTTCAGGCTGCTATCCTCATGGGCGATAAGTCAGAGGCTGTGCAAGACCTACTCCTTCTTGACGTAACGCCGCTGTCTCTTGGTATCGAGACTGCTGGAGGTGTCATGACCGTGCTGATTAAGCGGAATACTACGATCCCCACACGGCAGACGCAAACGTTCACAACCTACTCAGACAACCAGCCAGGTGTACTCATTCAGGTGTACGAGGGCGAACGGGCCATGACGAAAGACAACAACCTCCTTGGCAAATTTGAGCTCATTGGAATTCCACCGGCTCCCCGTGGTGTACCCCAGATCGAAGTGACCTTTGATATTGACGCCAACGGTATTCTTAACGTATCGGCCGTTGACAAGTCGACGGGTAAGGAGAACAAGATCACAATCACTAACGATAAGGGTCGCCTGTCCAAAGATGATATCGAGCGCATGGTCAAGGAGGCCGAACAATACAAAGATCAAGATGATAAGCAAAAGAGTAAAATCGCTGCAAAGAATGCTCTTGAGGGCTACTGCTACACGATGAAAGGCACATTCGAGGATGATGCTATCAAGGATAAGGTTCCCGAGGAGGACCGAAAGACGGTGCTTGACAAGATCGAGGAGACTGTTAAGTGGTTGGACGCCAACCAGCTCGGAGAAGCCGAAGAGTTTGAGCACAAACAGAAAGAACTTGAGCAGATATTTAACCCGATCGTGACGAAGATGTATCAGGCTGGCGGTGGTATGCCTGGAGCCGGAATGCCCGGTGCCGGCGGCCCCGGTGCAGGAGTCCCTCCTGGCGCTGGCGCTGGAACGGGTGCAGGACCTACCATCGAGGAGGTCGATTAACGATTTAGGACAACAAAGGCTTTATGATCGTACCGTTGTTAGCGTGCTACCGTTAACATCGGCCGGTCTTCCAGTCACGAACAACATGCATCCCTCCTCCTTCTCTGTACATTGCTCTCTTCTAAAACGCAAACTTGTGCGGGCGCCGAAGATAAAAGCGAGGAATTAATAAATTATGTTCATTTTGTTGCATTCCTAAGAGATCACAGATTTTGCGCGTGTTCACTTGTTGTAACAACAACTGATTTTTTATACGTGGTGAATTACAAGAGTTTTTTATACGCTGGTGGAAATATTTTTTATACGCTGGTCAACTACAAGGTAAGACTTGATAACCTGACACTGTTTGGGAAGTCTTAAAAAAAATTCTTCAGGAAAGTTATATAAAGGCAATTTTTAGGATAATATTTCTTTTATATTATAGCTTCTGCACCATAAAACAAATTCATTGTTTGTCTCTGGAGTTAGTTTGATTTATAGGTAGTTAATGATTTGGGGCACATAGGGAATGCTTCCCCTCTCCGCTCTTTGTTCCTTTCTCCCTCTCCGTCTCTCTTATTTTATTAGTCTTCTGTATTTGGGACCGGCTGCCGAACTAGCTGAATGTCCTCTCGTCTCGCTGTTGTAGCGCTCTGATTATTTTTACAGTTTCTTGCCGGGTGACCCAGGGCCGTGAAGTTATTGCGGCGCCCATTATCCACGCAGTTGTTTTTGTATTTTTTTGCAATGCGTCAAATTCTCTTACATTTTATGCAGAAGGGGGTTCTCACAGATTTAGTTCGAGGGTTCGATCCAGACGTATTCGTCTTTTTTCTAGTAATTTCTTGGCTGATATTTGGTTTGAAGTTTCAAACATTGTGGACCTTCATCAGAATTTCTTTCTCGGCTCTTCAAATGCATATTTTATCACCTTTATTGAAAAAGAAGTATTACAATAGAAGCAAAGTCGTTTCAAATCTGTGTACGACGTGCAAATCTCCAGGCAAGTGAGTTGTTCACAACGTCCACACAAGCAACCTCATGAGGGTGCCTGGAAATGCCGCTCGAGAGATTATTTGGTATCAAGTAAAATATCTAGTAATAAGATTTTGACGCGCCAGCTGTTTAAAAATGCGGTAATCGGCGTGGGATTAGTTTTCACAAACACCGGGCAATGTGATACGCTGGCGTGGTAGGCAGCACCGACGAGCAATTCGTTTAGAAATGTATCCTGTACTGTGTCTGCAAAAAGTCAACATCTGTTTCATAGAATGGCACCCATGCGTGAGAGCAATAAGTTCACCTTAATGTTACTACGGTTTGATACAGCCTTAAGCGCACATTATGATCCTATATAAGAAAGGACCGCACTATGAGATAGCACATTCGAGACACGGTTTTGACAACCTCGGCCATGTGAGGTCTAAGCTTTCTTAAGAATTCGAAAAATGCACACTTGATAATTGTTACATCTCATCTAAAGCACTTTTCACGCGCCTTTGGAGATCCCTATATATACAGGTAGTTCAATAAGTTCTTAGAATGAGCTTTTTAGAATTCGAATTTTGGCACGTTTTCACCGCTAATAGGAACTGCAACTTTTCGACTGCTAGCACTCAATATATTACGGTGATTGGCAGTTGCGATTTCGTTTGATAGCTTTTCCCGTGCAACGTATCGGCGTGATTTTTAAAAATGGAGAAAAAAAGAGTTTCGAGTGGTTATCAAGCATTTTTATTTCAAAGGTTGGAATGCGACCCAAGTAAAAATTGAGTTAGACGAGACATACAGTGACTCTGCGCCATGTTTTGCCACTGTTTCCAACTGGATTAATGTGTTAAAAAGAGGTCGCAGGAGCACCGAGGATGAACTACGTCCAGGAGGCCAAAAAACGGCAACTGATGAGGAAAACGTAGAGAAAGTGCGAAAAATTCTTGGCACAGATAAGCGAATGAACATTAAGGAAATAGCGGAGGCATTAGGGATTAGTTTAGGCAGTGTGCATTTCATCCTACACGAAAACTTGAAGATGAAAGAGCTTAGAGCAAAATGGCTGCCGCATTTGCTCAACCAAGGCCAAAAAGACGCGCCTGTTTTGGCTTTAAAGCGAAATTTGGCCAAGATGTCGAACAATCTGTCGGATTTTTGGTGCAGATTCATGACCGTCGATGAAAGCCGGGTTCATCACTACACTCCCGAGACCCAAGAAGCATCTTGCCAATGGTGTGCACCTGATGAAGGACCTCCGAAGAGGGTGCGGACAACGGCATTGACCGGAAAGGTGATGGCTACAGTTTTTAAGACCAACGTAGAATAATGCTGGTCGACTACCTTGAGAGCTGTAAAACGATCACAGGAGAATATTATGCAAGACTGTTGGACTGCCGTTAGCAAGAACTCATCGTGAAACGGCCCGCTTTGCAGAAGAAGGTTGTCCCGTTTCACCAGGGCAATGCTCCTGCACACAAGTCCCGGCAAGCATCGGCAAAACTGGCCCAACTGAGGTTCGAACTTATTGAACAACCCTCCTATTCTCCAGACCTGGCCCCCTCTGATTATTTCCTCTTCGGACATTTGAAGAATAGTCTCGGTGGAAAGCGTTTTTCCAGCAATGAAGAGGTTAAGGCTGCTGTCAATGCCTATTTTCAGTCTAACGACGCGGAATTCTACTCAAGAGGTATGAAAGCTCTGAAATCTCGGTGGGAAAAGTGTATTGAGCTTCTCGGGGAGTATATCGAATAAGAAAACTTTAAAAACATGATTTGGAAAATTCTCGGTTTTCATTCTAAGAACTTATTGAACTACCTGTATATATATATATATATATATATATATATATATATATATATATATATACGGTGCAGCTCAATTTAGATTCCCGATGAGAAACGTTTTGTTTATTCTGGTGGGAAAATGCGTTTACATACGTCTGCAGTAGTCTGCGGATAGTGTGAAACTCGATCCGGGCAGTGTTTTTGCCACACACTAAAGTTCTCATTTGCCTGCGGGGCGACAAAACCCTAAACTACCGCTTGGTTATTGCTCGGTGGACCTGTGCCTATAGTTCTACATACTTACATATATTCTTTTGACGATCATTTAGCTTTGTTAGCTGTTCGGAGGAAGGCCAATACTTCTATACCTATGTAGTTTCCAAAGCGAAAAACGACAAGGGTAAAAGTAGAAATTTTGAGGATCTTTACCTTACGGCCGTCCCAGATAATAATGTCTTTAAGAACACCGTAGAAGGTAATCCTCAAAATGCTGGCGAAAGAGACGTGTTGCCATATTTGCACCAGGATTACAATGAAGAGAGACCAATAAGTTGTGAAGGACATAACATGGTGTCCCCAGACAGCCAGGGTTTTTTTACTTTTGTATGGGAGGTTTCGAGAATGCATAATGTATATGCAGAAGCCGTCAGCTGGAGAACAGCTAGTGTAGGGTGGCAACGGCGTTGATAGCGCGGCTCCAGTTGCAGCTGACTCCGATATAATTAAATATTTGCAAATAAATCAAGTCGTTGTTAGTGAAACGCCGCTTGAGGCTGGAGATAATGCAGGATGGTGTGAGGTAGGCGCTGGGGGAAAATCTGTGATAGCTAAAGAAGCAATTAGCAAGGGTCAAGTCAAAGAGAAAACTGATGCTAAAATATTTTCAGCTGAGGATAACAAACTTTAATGCCATATGCGACGACATCGCGAAACATATTACCAGTCTGTTGAGTCTGCAATCGTTAGCCGGTATTCCTGTCACTTCTCGAATAAGTGGCTCCAGATCGGTAGTGAAAGGCAAGATAAGCGGTGTGCACCCATCGTTAACCGAATCTGCTATTACCAGTGCTCTTAAACCGCTTGGAGTCACAGAAGCAGTTCGCCTTCGATCCAAAAACGCCAGGACGGGTTTTGTGATGGCCACGGATAATGTCATTCTGACATTTTCAGGAGCTAACTTTCCGGCTGAAGTACGATTGGGTTTTAAGTTACGCGGCGTGGTTTTCTACCGGGAGCCTCTCCATCTGCAATCGGAATGTCGACTTACGAGTCCCCGATGCCGACGCTGTGGTTCCACTAGTCACATTAGATAATATTACAATCAGCCCGCTTGCTGTTGCATATGCAAAGGTAACCACAGAGCGACTATTTGGGCCGCGTGTTCAGCGGCTAAATAGTATAGAACTCTTAAAGAAATCCGCCAAACATGCAATTTAGAAACAACCCGAGGCCCTACCTGTTAAATTTTGCGCACTCGTGGTGGACATAAAGCCCGCCGCAAATTTTAGCAGGCGCAGTTTTGCTGCTGTCGTCCAAAATGGAGTCAAAGTTTCTGCAAATAACGCGCGTGATACGACAACGAGGGAGCCCGCCTTAAGTCAGCCTGTAAAGACCGTCGCTGAGAGCGTGAGTACTCCTGCACTCAGCACAGAAAATATCCTGCAGTCGGTTACAGAGAAGCTTATCCCGCGGATAGTTGACACCATTGTGGCTCAAGTAGGCGCTGTTATCGAAAAACGAATCGCGTCGTTCATCCCGAGGCTGTCTCTGAACTCTCGGGCCGTACCTGCGGAACAGTTGGCTTCCGCGACCCAGTCCTGGTGGGATAGAGAGAGATTTCTATCTCCGTAACGAGATAGAAAATGCAATAAAAGCGGTCTTCACCCCTGCACAAGCAGAAGACTCAATCGAAGACCCGGCTCCCTTGCGATCTCGTGTCTTAGATGGCGCAGAGGTGGTACAGACCGAAAACTTATAATGACCAGTCGGCAAACTGATATCCGACGCTGGGTCTCGTCAACCACGCAGACAGAACAACCCGCTGGTCAACTACAAGCAGACACGCCCACTCAACCGATAAATCGACTACCAAACCAACCACTTCAAACCGACCCTGGCCAACCTTTTCATATCGCCGACTATTTTCCGAAAGTCGTGGAAATTAAATCTAAGCTAAAAATGATATATTGCACACCCCGCTCTCTTAGAAGCCATGTTGCAGCAGAATTATCTAAAAACTATAAATTAATTGTGCTCGTCTGCCGCACCGGAAAATTGGAAACGGCTATTTGCTTTCCCTTCTCTAGTGTTTAGCATCCCTACAAGAAAAGAAAAAGGACCCACACTTACATCCGTTATTCGGGAAAACTGGCACGCTTCTGTCGGAGAGCGAAGATAACAGAACCCCCAGACACAACCTTCCCAGACGCGCCAGCGACCAGACCACCGGGATCTGAAATCTCCGTTATCCCTGCGGAGATCCGCAACGTAATTAGAAGTTTCCCCAATTGCTCCAGCGGGGGCCCCAATGGACTTTGCCCTCGCCACTTAAAAGATCTCATTGGCAGACAGGATGAAAACAGTAATTCTTTGCTGCTTTCTCTGTGCCGTTTTGGGCCATCAACGGACAACTACCAGATTTTATATTGCCAATATTTTACGGAGCTCCTCTAATCGCTCTGCGGAATAAGGACGGCGGAATAAGACCTATTGCAGTGGGGCTCACTCTACGAAGACTTGTCGGCAAAGTCCTCGTCAAGAAATCAATCAAGGATATTGTTGAGTTAGTTGCCCCACTGCAACTTGGCTGTGGTATTAAGGGGAGTAGCTGCCGTACATGCCACCGCTGCATACATTGAATCACACAGAGCCGCAAACCATAAACTTTTAGTAAAGTTGAATTTTCAAAATGTCTTTAACATGATGCGAAGAGACCACATTTTAAATTCGGTTAAACAGCGAACCCCGGCGCTGTACGCCGCTATCTCTCAGATGTATCGCTTCCCGTACAACCTCTATTTGCAAGGAAAGACTATACTGTCGAAGTGTGGGGTGCAGCAGGGCGACCCGTGTGGGCCTGCCCTCTTCTGCATAGGATTATATGAGCTTCAGGCACGATTGCAGTCAGAATTGCGACCGTGGTACTTGGACGATGGACTACTTGCAGGCGATTTGCCTGCTGTCCTTTCCGACATTAAGGAGGTCCAGGACTTCGAGGCGGTTCCGGGCCTGAAGCTCAACGACAATAAATGTGAGCTCCTCGTTTGATCGCAAAACGACAGAGAGGAAACTGCTGCCGCGGTACGAGCAAAACTACTCAATATCAAGTGGCTAACGGAGGAAAACGTCGAATTGCCGGGTGCACCGTTAACTGACGCAGCAGTGGTGGGTGCCCTCCAAAAGAGGCTTACAGATGCGAAACGGTGGTGCAGTAGATTAAAACCTCTACACGCACACCCAGCCCTGTATCTTCTACGGCAAAGCCTTTCCACGCTTCGTTTAATTGATCTTTTACGAGGTTCTCCCTCGTACAAGAGAGATGACTTGCTCCACGTTTTCGACGAACTCCTCCGAACGACAATAACACACTCCGCATCGTGTCTGGTCTGCGGCTGGGGGAGACGGTCTGTGCCGCTCATCTTTGCAACCGGTGTCGGTTTCCCGTAACAACAACAGGGGAACACGCTCTATTGTGCCGATACAGCGCCGGCCGCCACCCACGACACTATGCAATAAACGACGTCGTCTGTCGTGCACTGCATAGTGCACAGGTACCGGCTGTGAAAGAGCCACTAGGCCTTAGCGCCAATAGTGGGTTACGACCGGACGGTTAAAGCCCTAGCCCCTTGGGAAAGAGGTCGCCTACTTGTATGGGACGTTACCGTTTCGTGTACATTGGTCAGGAGCTACGTCCCCCGAACAGGCCAGAAAGCTGGTGCCTCTGTTTGTCTTGCGGAGAACCGCAAGTTAGCGAAATACAGAGAACTCAATCCGCAGTTTATCGTCCAGCCAATTGCCATAGAAACTTACGGACCTATGGGTGAAGAAACGTCTAAATTTTTCAAGGAGCTTGAAAAAAGACTAAACGCAGTCACAAGGGATCCTCGTTCTGGAGAGTACTACAGCGAGTATCGATCGTTGCTTCAGCGGGGAAACGCGACGTCAGTCGAAGGGTCCCTTTCCTCCGCCAAAGGGTTCCCTAAGATCCCGTAGGAATAGAGATGTTATTAATACTATTTTTATTAAATAAAACCTATCAACATGTATATGCTTCGCTGGCAGCTATCAGCAACTAGTGTAGAACTCACAAACCCACCAAACCTGTATTCTTCCCCACCTAAAGAGAATATACGCCGAGAAGAAATGATGCGTCAAATAGGAACGTTGGCCCAGAGACAGCAAGCACAAATTGCTGCTTTGTATGGCTTATGGCAAACCACATTTAGAGATGACACATCTGGAGACAGGGAAATTTAACAGGCAACTATGGCTAAGTGATCTGGAGGTGGTCGTCATTTCTCTTAGCATACTATAGGATTATTGGTTATGAAGAGCTGGACAGAGAGTAAAGCTGAAAGAGGGAGATTCGTTTAGAAGGTATGGGCCTTGGCGGAACCAAGATGAACCGCCGTGACTAAATGGATAAACGACGACAATGCGAAATTGCGCTCTACTCTCTTCACAGGACGTGACAATGTCTCCATGGCTTCTCGTTGAGGTACCATAGCTTGAAGCCGCCTGCAACATAAAACAAGGTTCTTTCCACTTTCTTGCATAATGCTTTATATAACACGAGGTCTGTCTTGACTTTTTAGAAGATTAGGTGTCGGAGTTGTTAGGAGAAGCAAGAGAAAAGACGACAGCCATTTGTGTTGGTTGAAGTCAGCGAAAGGTGCTGCTAAACACTGCTATTGATTTTAAGGAAGGATGTTGCATTGAGGAACACGAGTTGGGTAACACAGTAAGGCATACTCCCGTGAGAGAAAGCTTTCCAATCCTATAAACTCATTTGTAGAAAACGAGAACCATCAAGATCAAGTGCCATTAACTTCAAGCTGTAAAAAACCCAGTTGTTAATGTTAATTCGGGTCGTTTTTGCTGCGTTACAAGCTATGACCTAATGGTGGAAACCATTGCTAACTATAAGATGAGACTTACCTAATTACTGTCTGCAGTTTGCGCAGTGCAGTACGGAGTAGTAAAGGTGTTTTTTTTCAATTCCTTAGTGTTGGACCTGCCATATGGGTTATTGTTTACAATAGTATTCCATATTGGCTATTTTTTCACAAAGGCAGTGTCGAAATGATCGCCTTGTTTAAACGCCTTAAGTCTGAAACGGCAGTATCCGCACGCATCACTTGAATTCTTCTCTATTGGTCACGAGGCCGTTCATGCCCGTCTATGTGCCCGTTAGCTTTCTGAAGTTAAATTGAAGTCAAATATTTATACAAGATTTCGAATATATTAATTATTAGAGAGTTATTAATTACTAAGAGAGTGGGTAAGTGTTCTTATTGTTGGTTTTGGGCCGGTTTCCACAGGCCCAACGCAAGAGAGAACGACAACTCAGTGGTATGACCACCACGCTATACACTATTTTTCCACTTGAGTTACAAATACTGTGTCGGCAGTCATACCACGTCCTAAGGTCCGATATCAGACTTCAATCCAGCTGCCTTTTTTTGGCCAGCGGCATGGCCTTAGAATCCATGACCTGACTCGCGGCAGGGTCTTATTTGCCGCGATGCAGTTTCTCCGGGTCTCGTCAACGACGGAGGACCATCACGGCTTAGGCGGACAACGTGTGGAGGAAGCTGAAGGGCTTGCATCGACAAGCCGTTTGTAAGGCGGTGGGTATCCTGCGCTGTTCCCAATTGTGCTGCGAACGTGGCAATGAGGATCTCCTTATGGAGGTACCTCATTGGCCACGTGCGGCGAGATAATGAATGGGTAAGGGGTTCTGAGAGTCAACGTGAAGGTGTAACGTAGCCGTGGTCACTCATCGACTCTTCTTCCGCCAGGACCGTCCAGTTTGAGATGGCGGAAAGCGAGACATCTGTTGTGTTGTCCATACACAGATTCGACGTGCGCCTGGTGGGGACGACGTTGGCTCTGTAGAGACGCGCTGGACACGAGAATATGCGTCAAGGAGGCCGCTAATCACCCATTCAAGTGTATGCGTCTGCCCAATGGGCAGACCTTTGGCAGCGGTAGCACGTTGGTAACTGCAGCCACACATCCGGACCCTATCACTTATCCTGATGTTCCGGTGGATTTGAAACTGATGCGTCATTGCGGCCGATGCTCGTACCCCCCCACAACACGTGGCTGTACCGCGGCCTTGCCGAGATTTAGAGACTCTCACTGGGATATGCGTTGGGGCACCACACTGCTTTCCGAGCTTTCGTTTAAGAATTCGGTCTGAAAGGGATTATTCCCCACAACATCGTTTCCTGAAGAGAATCGGCCGAGCGGCTCTCAGCCGCGTGGCTTGTAGAGAACGCGATGGCCATCTTTGCAGTCGCAGCACGAGCTATCGACTAAGGTGCAAGTTTGGATCACCTTGCACTACCTCCTGCACCGTGTCTCTGGGCGGAGATTTGTCCGCGCGTGTTTTCTAGTTTCCTTGAGGACGCGAAAGACCAGCCCTCGCCGAACTCTAACCGTGTCAGGGCGACACGAAGGGCCTGCTGTATAGTGCGATGGGACCGGGCTGGACGAGGACGCGCTGCAGGCCCTTCTTCTTGAGAGCACTGCTTTTTCTTGAGATGTTCTATCGCCGCCGCACCGGATACAGATTGTGGGTCGACAGACTAATAGGGCTTCTGTGCCTGCGCCGAGTGCCCCTAAGGGACAGCTTGAATAGCATCTGCAGCGACGTAAATCTTGCAAAAATCATAGTCCAGGTGTCGAGAAATCTCTTTTAACTCAATTTAAAATTTTAAGCTTCGCAAAGCTCAACCACCTTCTTGAAGAGTTCTTCGAGGAGCTTGTACGAGATGTGGCACGTCTGACACCGGGCCGCATCTGCAATCGCGCTGCACGCCCCTCCCTTAGACTCGCTGCTTCCCGAGGACACGTCAGCCAGACGCTGGCGGCTCTCATTGGGCTCGGCCGAGAAACCACTTGCAGCGCCCAAACTAGTGGCCGAAACGGAAACTACAGCAGGTTACTCTGACAGCGGACAACGGTCAAGGCGGACGTGTCTTCGCAGAGGTTCGGAGACATTATCCGGCTGGTCGTAGCATAGCACGGAATCACAAAATCACCAACACAACATTACACTGAGAATATCGCAGCCAGTAGTAGCAGCGCCAGTATGTGCCACCTCTGTTGGGAATGTACGTACGTTTTCGACGCTTGTCAGCACCAGACTTTGCGGTCTAGCTCCGCATGGTTACCGCGGATGTAACCTGCATTCATTCCTCCCGTTTGGACGAAATAGTGGCACTCCTTGCCTTGGCGGGATGCAGATTTCCTTTCTAAAATACTTCGCTTCTTCTTCCCGCTAGTAGGCCCTATAGCGGCATCGTAATTAAGACCGAAAGTGCTTTGGACCGTTGGGCCGGGCAGTTAGTGCTTTCGCACTTGTTACCGTCCGAAGTAGGTCCCTCCTGCGACAAGCCCTTTTTACTCTTTATTTCGTGATTAAACGAGTTTTAGTATTCTATCCTAGAAAAATTTCTATCGGGAGGCCTGCCATGACAAGTTAGTTTCCTTTGTTTTTCCGGCCCATTAGATTAGTGCCTTCGTCTTATGTTTGGTGCCTGCGTCAGATGACTGCGGTCCATTCACTAGGTCACTATCGATAACGCTATGTAGGTCGTGTCCTGTAAGACTGCTTCGGTCTTAAAGTATCCACGTTTTGATGGTCGATGAGAATAACGACTTTTTGTGTAATATTAATAATTTGTTTGTTCCAATTGTACTCTGCAGCCTTTGCAGGAACAATTTTTGCGCACAATTGATTAATAGTTTTACCTATTTAACAATAGGCTTTACGTACAAATGCACAATTAATATTAATATATTAGTTGGAAGGATGTATCAGCCAATCACAGTATGCCGGTGTTTATGTGCGCCTATTTCGATATCTAACTTTACCAAAGTTTGTCCACTTTACGCCTGTTTGGAACCTTGATTTTGAGAATCTTGGCTGGATATTAAAAAATATAGTAGTAGGAGAGAGTAGATGCGATTTTAGCAAATGTATTAAGCAACATGTGCTAAAATAAAGCGACGAAACATAGTATAAAAATTAGTTTTGCGTATTTAACGAATTATGCGATATGGCAGGATAACTTGAGTTCGCACACTCCAGGGTCTTTCATGAACCGTGCTGACAGTATGCGTTGATCATGCAGGTAATCCTGTTGCGTTACGCTATGCCTAAGACCGACGCATTTACATGTCCGTTAGTGGGTACCGTTCCTTTAGGATCCTCAGTCATTGAGTATCTTAAATAAATGCTTACGCGACGAACGTTTAATATTCTACAATGTTGTGCTACTACATACACACTAAACATAAGATAACTTTAAAAAAAAAAACTAATTTTCCATTAGTCTACAACCACCGGAGTCCTGTTCAAGAGGTGGACTAACAAATAATCAACTAATTTTTATAACGGGCATCTTAACACTGAACATCGACGAATCTGACTACAGAAAACGGCAAAAGCTTCATCTCGCAGATGCTCATCGTTGTAAAAAGCATTAAAAATATGTAACATAAAATACTCATCCTACTAAATGGGGGCGTTTGCGTTGGTCTTATCAATCACACTTGAAACAAGATCGAAATAACTGAAGATAGCTGCATAGTGATACCGGGGCTGAACATAATTGCGATGTTCTCGAGGCTAACGGAAGATATGCAAAACCGTTGCAATAGACTGATAGAGAACTTAGGCTTGGTAGACTTATGGGAGCCTACGGTCATAGCTGGCGACCTTAAATGCTTTCTGTACCAACCTGAACTGTTATTTCTTCGAATGGTAAGTGATCATGGCATATGGCTAGAGGGAGGAATACAGGCACCATCATGGGGGACAACGTTGCTAATTGTTTAATGATTTTTGTTACGAAAGAAGGCTGTTCATACGCAAGGCATACGGGTCTTCCGGTTTTGAAACGGCCTTTAGAGCGTTGTATAGCCGGATAAAACGGCGGTAGAGACATTTTAAATCCTAATATATAATATAATTATGCTTCACTATGATCAAATAATCAATAAGTTCGAATCATGATCCATACGATTAATATGCTGATCGGTATCCGCAAAAATGGTTTCGTTCAGAGGGAGACGAGATAACGCGTTTGGCATCGACCACGTTAGTCGAGTACTTTCCAAATCTCCTGGCCTAGTCCGGCGCAATTCCTCGATGGGGGAAGTTAACGTGGCATTCAGACGTTTGATAAACAATCAAGCTACTGAACGATATGTATGCAAGAGATAGATTTACTGCCAGGCCTGGTCCGCCTTTTAAGCAAATCCTTAGTCAGCGTAAAAATCCTGATACAGTACAAACACTGCATATTTACGGCAATCTTACGCAGCGGCTATGCGTATTCCTGGAAGAGCAAGGTCTCTTACTGGAGAAAAACACGGCTTTCGACGAGACACGTCCACCTCAAATACGTATGAGAGTTTGTTGAGGACCTCGTGGCTGCCGTGTAACGGCGTGGTCAGTCTTGTATTAGCGCATGCGTATTGGGACGGGATTGGCCTTTTGAATGGAAAATGCTTAGGACCCGCGCAGATGAATGTCGGTATATGAAGCGCTTGGTACGTGTGACCCCGTGATTGAGGGACCTACTAAAACCCTACTTTCTCCCATGTACTCCTACGGTGTATGTTGTGCAACTTCGAGCCTTAAGGGCATCTCGCTGTTCCGCCTGCCATCGCCTGCGAACGAGAGGTTGTCCATGAAACTTAGGTACAGCGACGGACGTCCGCGGCGATATTGCAAGGAAAGTTGATCTGCCAGCCTAACGTGTCATCATAGCCGAGTCTCGGGCGTGCTTATTGCTAAATTGAGTATTCGCACAGGCGCCGGAGAACGCAAATATGTCAAATGTTGAGCAACCTGGGCGTCTGGGTGTCTGTCCAGCGGTTTCTACAATTCGCAAGCGATGAGGTCTCAGTTCTGGAAGAACCGCTACAAGCCATCCGTCATTATGTCACGCTATATGCTGTTCGAAGCTTTCATTACAAGCTCTGTCGACGCCAGAATTTGTATGCCCCGGAGCAGGGCTGTATATATAGACATTATATTAATAAAGTTAATGAAATACATAAATTAACGAAATCAGCCGAAGAACCTAACACGCTTTTGACGACTTTCACAAAGCCCAAGTTTTGACGGACCTCTCCGCAATACAAAAGCCAATCTATGATGCTTCTTCACGGAATGCAGCTTTTCCGCTAAAGCGTGTCGCTGTCGTCCTTGTAAAGAAACCTGTAGGATAAATTATTTGCTACACCGTCAGCAACAAGCTAAACTACGAAAGCTTGCTTAATTTTCGGCTTGAGTATTAAAACCCTGATAATAAAATCTCGGAGACATTTTTTAATAAAGGGCGAATTGTACAGTTAGGTTGAGGCTTTAGCACCGATAAAGCTTGAAATTTTCGTTCCGGAGAAGCGCACATGTGAATCTGAAACATTGTTGTAGTAGCAACCATATAATTGTTCTCGACCAAATTTAGCTTGGTCGTTGGAGGTGCCTTCCTTCATGTGACAAAAAAATAGATGTAAAATGCAACAAAACAGTAAGTAGCGGGAGTAACTATGATTCTCTTTGCGGCGTCGGTCCGCTGGCGCGCGACTTCCGCGTGCTGCGGGGACCTTCACGCGCCCACTTGAAAGTTGGTCAGACTGTGTAAACTCCCAACTAGTAACTTTTTCGAGGTCACTTTTGTTGGCGCGGGAGGCAAGGCATATGATATCGACTGGCAACAAATACATATTGTCATTTTGTCGTGGCCCATTCGAGGGCTGTTAAGGCTACTATGAGTGTACGGGGAAGTGTGCTGCACATCGAACCCGGGCCGGACGGTTAACGCCCCGGGCTTTAGCAACCCGGTGGGTACTGTCTGGGACGCCTGCTGCCTTGGCTTAATAGGCACAACCGAGAGCGAGTTAGCCACATGAAGTGGCTGAACGAAGTAAAATGTATCTAGACGAAGGTCTGGATCTCACCAGGGCCAGAAGTGCCACCATATCGACCTGGCATGAGGAATGGGCGCAGATAAGACCCGGTGTGACCACAGGGAGCTGGACCAAGAGTCTGATACCGGACCTCAGGGCATGGTATGACCGCCGACACGGGGAGCTTTCCTACTGGACGACTCAGGTTCTGACCGGACACGGCCAGTTCCAGAGCTACCTGTCAAGGATCAAGAAGGCCATCAGCGATATCTGCGTACTGTGCGACTCTGGAGAAACGGACAACGTAGAGCATACTGTTCTGCGGTGTGATGCTCTCAGGGAAGCACGGGACGCAGCACCAACCGCTGTGAGGGGCCGACCCATCAAGGAGGTGGTCTCCCATATGATGACTTCGGCGGAGGCATGGAGGGAGGCGACGAACTTGTTCGACGCTGTTTTGACACTCAAGACAGCCAAGGAAACGGCCAGGCGGGAGAGGTTTGAGCGGGTCTCTCGGGAGAGTGGTCGAGACGAGGAGCCGAGGGAGGGGGGAGGGGGTGGGGAACAGCCAGGCCCTCATGGTCTCGACGCACCCTCACAGGACGGATTACAAAATGGCATCCCCCTATCCAACCGCAGGTAGACATGCGGGATGATAGTCAGGGATAGAGCTGATTGAAGGAGAACGGCAGAGACGCCTCTCCCACGGTTTCGATGTAATGCCAAAGTAATACCGAGCCTGGGGGGGTGGGGAGGAATCCGGGTTTAGTGGGTTTGCGAGTCTCACACTAGTCACGCAGGCTGCTAGTGGCGCATGTGCATTATGCATTACCGAAACCTCCCAGAACAAAAAAAAAAAAAAAAAAAAAGCCACATGAAGGCAGACCTCCCGATGAGGGGACCATCTGGCTCCGCTGCTGCCCTTCGCAGCGGTGGGAAGCCCCCCTGCTCTGGAGTGGGCCGAGCCACCCTTCGGGGCGGTGAGTATATTCCGGGGTGTAACGCAGAATTGCGAGGTGATCGCGTGTAATTGTCGGGTAGGAGTAGTGTGGTACCTCCATGCCGAACTTCGATAGGGGGAGGGTGGGGGAGCCGCTGGCCTGTCTATTCGGGCTGGCGTGCATTCCCGCAAGAGGTCCGCGCGTAACTACGCGGGCGGCGGGAGTATAAGTATCTTTCTCTTTTGCTAGTACTGGACGCAGGCACTACTTTGATTGATGCAAGAGTTCTTGTCGTTTTGGTATCCAGTTGTCTTAAAGGCAGCGCCTTCCAGGCAACATCAGCTTGGGAAAGGACGATACGCTTACAATAGAGCAGCTCTTACTGCATTTGCCGGCAGGCTCCGCGTTGGAACCAAAAGTTAGTTGCCTTCTGAGAAGGCGATAAATCAGTGAATGTAAAAGTGCAAATTCAGAGTGTTTTATCGTACAAGTCCCGAAATCACCCAGACGCTGTTGTAGTGTGTCGGCACATCTCCACCATCTTCCGGGACGACTCAATCGACGAACAAACCTGCCAAAATACCTTGCCTAGCTCCTTGATGGAGATTTTAATCTGGACGATGGACCCAAACCCGTTCACAGCTCGAGAATGGGAAAAGGGCCATTTTTCACCAAGACAACGCTTTTTTTTTCTTTGTTGTTATTCCGGTTGTTTGGTTTCTGCCGATTCCTACAGGTTACTGCAAACTTGCTGCTTCGGCGCAGTGGCAAATGCTTTAATGCGTTCGTTGACCCTATAAGAGAGAGACACTTTATTCGTGATTTAATAAACTTGCATGTCATTACAAAGTAGTGTTATAGGCAAAAACTTTTGCATCAACACTATATATATATATATATATATATATATATATGGTTTACTTAAAGTTTCTACGAGCAATTATTGAATATTCGACTTCTTCCGCTATAATTAATAGGTATTTAATATATTTTATTTATATATTTGTAGTTGCGTTATTTTGAGCTGCGCTCCAGATCACCCAATGCCAGGGACTAGGCTGTTGTGGAGGGTAACCCGGCATAGGAGGCCACTGTGGGACAGACGTCGAGACCTCTATAGGCATTTCGACAGCGGGCTCATGGCCGCCGCCACCCTGACCGCCCTCTGCCACACCATTGCATCGGTAGAGCCGATTGACACGCTCGACGTCGGCTCTGCTAAGTCCTGCTTTATCGTGTACTTCTGCCAGGACGCCGCCATCCCGTCGGGTCATCGAGTACTGTCCGTTGTTGGAGAATGATCGAGAGCCATAGAGCATGACGGAATCGTAGTCGAAACGGTTGTACAGACGATTCTCAGATGCGTGTAGCTTTTGGAATTGCGGATAGTACTGCGAATCCACGTTGTGGAGGTATAGAGCAATGTATTCGTCCCTTAAATACACAGTGTTAAATGGTTTAGTAAGCATATATATATATATATATATATATATATATATATATATATATATATAACGGTTATTTAATAAATGCATGATAAAAATTGAATACAAAATTAAATTAACAAACATTATTTTGTTTGTATTTTTTTATGTTTAATGATACAAGCCTAATCAATCAAGACGTCTGAAATAAAAATTCGTTTTAACGACTTTTCAAATAATTGTAAAATGTAGTTGTCGAAAACAGTTACAATAGTCACCACCAAATGTACTGCAGGAACTAAAATGTATCAGTTGCTGAAATAATTCAAATGGTAAAATGGCCATTAAACCAAAGGCACCAGAGAAACATAATTAAATAATAATAATAATAATAATAATAATAATAATAATAATAATAATAATAATAATAATAATACTCTGCCATAAAATGACTTATCATGCAAAATCAGATTCAGCGGACGTTTCAAGTACATCTTTAAAAAACTTTCATTGTTTGGTGAATCGTTTCAGAGATACAGCTCTCGCTGAAGAGTGGCCGTCAAGTTGTTTAACTGGATGACTGCTTCGACAGACTTAAGTAGAACTCCAGTGAGATTTTTCTCGTCCGTGAAAGGAGCGTGGCTAAAATGAATACACACTACTGGCCAAAACCGGCGTGAAGTGGGCTCTCCATACTTGGGGCGGAGTTGTATACACTTCATACAATAGGCGGTTGGAAGTACTTAACCCATTAAAATATTTGCGATTTTGTTTGTTGCTTAAATAAGGTCGGAGCTGCAAAAATGCTTGTGTCTAATTTCCAGAGTCGCCCTACGTTAAGTGACTTCTTAGGTTAATGTAGGTTTACGAGGAAAATGCCACAAAGTGGAGCTCTGATGCATGTAATGACGAGTCGTTGAAGCACTTGGGGGTTTAATTTTTTTAAGGCTTTTCCGCTTCTGTTGCTTCGACCTGTGTATGCTACCTGTCACTGCGCGTGTGTTCGTGGTAGAAACCCGCGACGTGGCCAAGTTCATGAACGATCGTCCCGTGATAGTGGCATCCATGGCCGAGTGACAGCGGTTGCTCTCCACCAACCATGCCGACGTTCGCGTAGCAGCCCTCGCCATTGAATATTCTCACATAGTTTCTCTCTCCGCGATGTTCTTGAAACCTGCTTTGCCATAGCGACACGTTGTTAAAATCAAATTACAAACATCCTGAACGTATAAATGCTTTGCCCATATGTACGCTATGCACGGAGCTTAAAACGTTGACTGCTAAAAAGATAAAAATTTATAAACATTATATGATTCAAGCATGCATCCTAGCAAAGA
This sequence comes from Dermanyssus gallinae, assembly GCA_003439945.1. Taxonomy (NCBI): domain Eukaryota; kingdom Metazoa; phylum Arthropoda; class Arachnida; order Mesostigmata; family Dermanyssidae; genus Dermanyssus; species Dermanyssus gallinae. The sequence continues at coordinate 276,694 of QVRM01003456.1, read as the reverse complement.
TCCGCCCTGAGACAATGTCGATTGATATTTGATTAGGCCGTGAGTATAAAAAAAATTAAAAAAAACACGCCATAAAGGAAGAAATGATGATAATACGGGGTGTTCCTTAAAGCGCAACTTCTACCTTATAAATGCCTTCCAGTGCCATACCGGTCGTATGGGACGAGGTCAGGCCCCCGGGCCTGATTTGGTCTTAATGTAGCATCTCAGACTAACGTAACAAGTTTCGTCTTGCACTCTGCTTTACTGTAATGAGGTGATGAAAACGTCGCAACTCTCATTGGAATGGAAAACTAGTGTATTTAGCATTATCCGTAATGAAAAACGCGATCATCATCCTACGGAGGTATATCAAAGTATTGCCTAGGGCGATAATCGTAGTCCCCTGCCATTTTCGGTGCTGATGACCAATCCCTCTAAGAAGACAAAAGGTCGGTACTTTCAGATGGCCGCACATGTACTTGACCGCACGTGTGAGTGTTATTGAGGGAGATTCTTCTTCTTTTTCTGAGGAGAGTCCTCGGCCATTAGAAAAACTGATTTCGTATGTGTTGATGTCCGGATGTCCAACAACAGCGACGATAAAGTGCGTAGGTAATGAAGTCACAGAGAGAGGTATGGGAAGGTATCCCATAGAGCATAGCTCCATGGAATTGTTCCAAGTATTCCGTCTTAGATGTATATTTTTTCATGGGACCGATCTTCTCCGGACGGCAAATGTATTTAAATTCAGTAATTCCTTATAAAGCTTAATATTTCCATAATTCCATATATATATATATATATATATATATATATATATATATATATATATATATATATATATATATATATATATATATATATTTATACGTTTGTTATTACCTGAGGCATGTTTTTTGGTGGTATTCTTCAATTGCACTTTTGATTTGTCCCGAGATGCCTTGAAGTGAGTAGTCAATCACATACGGAATTACATTTCCTGGCCACAGCTGATGATCATTAGAGATCGCATTGTACGAGAGGTTTCCATGTACCGGGAAGATATCGCCTAAGAGAAAAAGCCAATCCAGATACAAATTGTGCGTTACACTACCATGCGTAAATGATGATGATTCCGTAATCGTCTAATTACATTGTTGGTTTCGGTAAGTCGTAGGACAGCAGCTGCATGGTTTGACCTATCTGCTGTCTTAGCTTACTCGGCATATGGGTGAGTGGCATAAGACTACAGCTTTCACTTACGTTATTAGGAACGCGGTCTGTAATGTCTGCCATCTGTTCTGATGTGGTCATAACTCCGCATTAATCAAGCAACTGTTAGTACTGGTTGTAGTTGTAACTCAGTAGTTATTATACCTAATTACTCCATTGTAAGAGAGCCCATAAAATAGACTCGACGAAGATTTGGGAACAGAGCCGGATCTAATTAAAACACAGCCGGCGGTTACAGATACGGCCATCAAGGCAAAAAAGGGCCTTTGTACCTCTTGGCGAGATCGTTTGCAAGAGAAACCCTGCAGCTGGCTTTTTTTTGCTCCACTCAGTGGTAATATGCCCAGCCTTCGGAATCCAGAGGGGTGTCAAAAATTGCAATTATAAACGTCGGTCGGGAATCCTCGCATTACTCTAGTTGCCTCCATAATATGACGATGCTGACGTAGCCGAAGCCATTCGCGCGGTCATTACGACTGTCGACCTAGGAGTTTTCAACCATAATCGGGGATGACTTCAATTCCTGCACAGAAAAGGACTTTTCATCCCAACCCACAAATTACCGCGAATGAGGCCGCTCTACGGTCAAATTCTGACGCGAAGTTAGGCATTCACTACTATTCGAAGGCAAATTTGACGACGTCAGTGATTCGAAAACATTGCATTATATCGCTACTCGAAAATTGTTTGCTCAAAAGAAACCGACCTGAGGTTTTTGCCATATGTTTCCCATACTTGCGTCTTTGAGCTCACAGCGAGGGAATAATCCTCACTCAGTACACTAGCGACTGCTACTGGGTCCTGTTTGTTCCTTTATTTACTCAGATGTTCGCGATGTTCTAACCATTTTGATACATGCTGCAGTGAAACCCCTTGTGCATAAGACGGTACCACTTGAATAACGCTGGTCGCGCATAATGTGCGTACTGACGGAAACTGCTCCGTTTTATATCTAAGCCTGGCGTTTTAAAAATTTAATTTCTTGTGCTCGTTCCTATTTATAATATTTTGGCAAACCAAGATGCCATCAAGATGCACAGTATTATTTTTTATTCCGGCAAAATCTAGAATTTTTTGAGAGCAAGGTGTCCTTGGCCTGCTTAATTGGACCAAACTTGTCTAATAAAATTGTATTTGCAGTCTTAAATGAAACGTTTTCTCAGGACTGCCTGACGATGTTTTTGCCTTTGCCCAAAGTCATTTGATTTACGCTATACAAGTTTATGGTTTCAAACAGATGCGCCTTATCGGGCCGCTTTACCGACTCCGAAAACGAAAATAACTGAAAACGACTCTGGGCATCTGGATGCAAGACCCAATGCAAGCGCACTACAAAAGTTTACTTCGTCAAAAATAAGTATATGCTCCTTGAACTGCACCAAACCTACCGGGTTTGGCACCGTCAGCAACACCCATATCTACAAGGGGTAACCTATCTAACTTGTTCATTTTGCTGCACGCCAGCTTCAACCAGTAAAAACTAAAGATCACAAATGTCGGAGTCTCCTACTGGAACAACGGACCGGTCTCCGTCAGGCAGACAAACTCTCTGCTCAATTTAAAATGCAACCACAGAGAACTTATATTCTCGTATCTTGTTAAAAGTAATAGAAGTTTTACAAGCCATATCGCAATATATTGTAAATAAGTGAGAATTGCAAATAAATTATACTCTGTAATCTCATAAAAGGGGCTCCGAACGAGCTATGTGCTTCATAAAGTTCGGAATTTACAAGTGCACTTATCTTATAAGAGACGTCAATAAACAAACAAACAAGAAAGTATGCATGTATGTATGCCATGTAAATCGCATACAAATTTAATCTGTTCCACAATAGGTAGGTTTAGATAGCAGTGCGTGCGGTCGTCGTTTAAGTCATTTTAACATCTATTAGAGACTGGCGGACGATGTCATATGGCATAAAATGCGGGAAGCCTATTATACTCTGTAGGCCATTTTATGATGAACATTCATTTAAACTTCAACCAAATTCGCTTTTCGGGCAGATGGATTATAGAGGGGCGTAAAATTAATAACGTAAAATTAATTACGTTAATTTAAGGAAATGATGAATAGTGCGCGAGTAACACCTAACTATGGTGTTACTCGCGACTCGTGATCACTTTAATGTTGGCGACCTTTTGCTTTGTCGGCCTAACCGCAACGTAGAATTATTATCTTTCTTAAGAAGGAGAGCAGGTATTGTTGTAAGAGAGCTAGTATCGTTGAGCAGGTTCAACAATCTTTTTCGAGAGAACACAAAAAACAGAGTTTAAAAAAATTGATTACAAGTCTCTCAAGTATTGATTACAACTTAACATTTCCGGTCACATTTAGCCTCATAACTAGACTTGACATATTAGAGACTATAGGCGGATTGTCACACAATATACCTGACAATATACAAAATGCATATAGCAATACCGACCGGCATAATATCTGTTTTTTAATATATGCTTATTTTATGGCATATGTTCATGTGCAATATGATTCGAATAAGCAACAGCCAAATCCATAAAAAAATCGCAAAAGGATTTTAAAAGCAACAGAATTATGAGCTGGTCACTAAGTGATATGAGAACTGAAAATTCGGTTGCAATTTTGCTTAAGGTTGGACAAGCATTAAACGTCTTTTATTTATGATATTGCAATACACGCTACTATCGACTCAAATAACTGCCTGCATGTGGACATTTTTGCCTGAAAAATGTTAATAATGTATTAGCAATAAACTGTTTAGGCGTGGTCGATAACTTTATGCGTTAGTCGCTGTCAAAGCTAATTAAATTATATTGACGACAAAGATTTCACTTTCGTCCTCATGCTGTGCGAATACATGACGACAACAACGACAAAGTTGTATTGACCAATACGAATGTAAATCTCGGACGTCTCTGCAGACTGTCGTTGAAAGCTACTAAAGGGAATCCCTTGCATTGAGCCCCTATTGTCCCAGCTTTTTTAAAGCCACCGCTTAGACTAGAAAGCATTGCCATAGACCCCTATATTTGGACATTTGCTCTGTTCTGCAATTGGCTTTATCACCGCGCCAGCTGTTCTAGGCCTGTATGATGAAGTCGAAGTTTCCTACTTTACTAGTTACGAGTCGAGTACGATGAGCCGGCCGGCGGGCCAGAAGGTAAGATATAGATACATACGAAGATACCTTAATAGAATAGTACTCATTAATATAGGTGGCAGATCTACTACTAGGCAATTAACACGCTTCTTGTCACATATATATATATATATATATATATATATATATATATATATATATATATATATATATATATAGATAGATAGATAGATAACAGTAGCAGACTTGAAAAGTACATACCTTCAAAAAGCTTAGGATTCTCGAGAGGTCGTTCTTTGTTTGCGTATGAGTGGACCTCTGCGATGACTTTATCGGTTTCTTGAGCGGCACTGCATAGACCTACAAAAAATGCGAATATTGCGCCTTCTATTTGCCAGATTGCCATGGCGGCCAATTGGTTCGTTTCTGGGATGGACACGTCAAATGCGTACCTATCTGGCGTTGTCTCTCTAAAGCTTTAGTCTTTTATGTTTATGTGTGTATATGTTCATATATATATGTAGGCCCATGGATGGCACTTGGCTTTACTTTAGGAGTGATATCGATAGGAGTAAGCTCGAGCGGCACATAGCGGACAAAATAGAGCCCATTAAAGAAAACTCAATTACATTCCGCTTCTCATACGGGCTCGATTGAGCGGAAAGGTGCGTAGGCTAGAATATTTACGGACGAATGAGGGCATTCAATATAGACCTGTATGTCATGTTTACGTCATAATTCGTATCTCTTTTGCCATATATTTGCTGTGCTCATAAAATGTATGTTTGCTAATAATAGAAATATAAGTAACATTTTAGATACATGTTGATTTTTTCGAGGAAAAGTTAAAAAACGACGAGGAAGGACATTAAGAAGCCAGTATATAATAGTCCTTTAGAAATGCATATGAGTACTATTAATAATGTGTTGGATTATTTATGTAAATATATATAAAGCCGAAAATGATGTAATGGAAATGGCCAGCTGACTATACATGTCGAGTTAAACAGCAACTATATATGTTAAGTTAAATGAGAGGTACTTGAGAATCGAGAGCTCAACAAAACGTCGATTGAAGCACTGATGATGTTATATGACGAAAACAGAGTGATTCTAACCCACGGTTAAAACGCCGTAGATTGTGTACAGTCACAGTTGGGCAGCCGCCAAGGATGTCTAGTCATACTACATTTGTACCAGCATAAACGCCACCAAAAACTAGGTTGAACCTTGTATTACAGGGGAGAGAATTGGATTTAAGTCAGAACAAGTAGTTTGATGTGGCAATGACTACAAGGGATGATTAGCTAGAGGAAGAAGAGATAGGACGGATAAAGAAGACTTGAAGAGCAGTGGGTTCCAGATTGAGCTTGACATGAATATGGGGAAAGAAAAAGTGGGAAAAGGGCTAGAAAGGTAAACGATAATTCAAAAGCAAGCGGGCTATTAGCAGATGCCAGGACAGGGATGTTGGATACAAGGATACAACGAGCTAAATATAGGGAAGCAGAAAGTACAGAATGTCGAGTTTGTAGGTTAGGGAATTAGTCATTTGAACATATTGTAAAATAATGTATAGCCTTGGGGGTAGCAGACATATAAACCTGTCGGAGGCCCTAGCTTTAAGACCAAAAGTTAGAAAGGACCAAGCTGATATTACAAAAAAGAGGTTCCTTTGCTGGGGCTGACTCTCAGACAAGATTTAACGTCCATGGGACTGCTTTTAGCATTGCTTCATAGACGGACCCCCATAAATACAAATCGGTGCGACGGTGGGGCTCAAACTCGCTCATCTATGTGTCTCCTCCGTGTGAGGATAAATTGATCATATGGCTGGGTAGGTAATATATATGCTGCTGTTTTATGCGCTCCTGATATAAAAGAGTAATGTGTGTATTTAGGTATACAAGGCAAGCGAATAATAAATCCATCAAGTAAACCTCGGATCGCGATTTAAGACACGCTGAATGCCTAAGTTATTGCCGGTTCTGCAATTGTTAAAATATTGAGAGGCAATTAAATCCCGGCTCTCTCACTATTATTCTCACACTATGGCCGATCTTATTCACAAGAATAATGCAAATCTTTAGGAATCTCCATTATAAAGTAGCAATTCGTTACGTCGTCTCAGTAGAATATTCGGACTGACGACGTCTTGTAACGAGCGATCGTTCATTCAGCACATGTTTAGTCGCTTGTTAGATGGGGATGAATTGATGCGATGCGTTCACCTTGTGTGCAACTTCGTCAACTATCAAATGTGTATTATAATTTGTGAGATAAATTGCCTCATTCGTAGTCACCGTAAAAAGCGGCCCCTTCCGTGGTCGCTTGAGCACAGACTACAACAACAATAGTAGACAATCTCGTTCATAACACACGTTTGCCTCTACCAGGATCCGCTGAACAGAGAGGAGCTCAAGAGCCGTCTGAAGTTTCTCTCTGAGGGCCCACTATATATATATATATATATATATATATGTTCATAACGTAATAGCTTTATTAACCGATGGTTGATTTAAAATATAGCGCGTACAGAGAAAGCACACATTCACATATACATATATTCATCACGGTTCTAAAAGTCGAGTCAACGAAACTGCTCTATCGCATTGTTGAAGGTAATATAAGTCACACTGTCTTCCGCAGAGTTTGCACAAGCATAACGAGAAAATTTCATGGAACTTCTCTAGAATACAGATCTTCATGTGGAAGCCATGTACAGCAAATCGTGCAATTAGGTGTCTATTCTCATAGTTGCAGCGCTTCTATGAACTACACGTCATTGCCTGGGTTTCATAAAAGAGCGGGTCAATGTCTGCCATCTTATTCTCCCATTCAGACATGCACTTGTTGAAAGCTGCCGCTTTCGGTAACACGTGTATTTTTTGTAAATTCTCAACAAATAGCGAAGGCGACGCCAGTAAATAGACTAATCTGTTGAGACTAGTGCGGTGGACCCTTAGCGCCTTCTTTAGAAAAGCGGTCAAATATATATATATATATATATATATATATATATACATATATAAAAGGCGACATATATACATATACTTGGTGATATAACTATACAAGGCATTGCGAGTGAATGTGAAACGTGATCATGGGCCCAAATGTCCCTGCCCGGCTAGTTGTGCCTTCAGCTAGCCTGGACATAGCGAACATTCGCACTGATGCACCTGCAGCCGTCGGAGATATATCGAGGCCCGCTAGCGCCATGAGTAACAAATCCGCGGGCGTTAAGCGAAGAAGGCAGGGCGTCGATGCTGACTCGGTGGCTGATGAGCCCTCGGGTGACGATGGTTTTACCGTTGTTACTAGCGCAAGGGTAAAGAAGACCGTGCTGCGGGAGCAAAAATAGTTAGATCGGTTGAAAAGCGAAGTCTACTCAGGAGCATTCGGAGCCTTCAGGGTTCGCCCTAGACACAAGGAGAACCCTGACGGGAGTTCGGCCGACTTCTAATAAGATTCGATGCTACGGTTATTCAAGGCAATCCACAGCCTGGTGCCGGAGGGGCGAATCTCAGGCGATTAGAGCAGCATCTTTGTCAACGTTTCCTCCATCAATGTGGCTCAGAAGCTTTCCAGCTTAACATGCGTTGATGACATCCCGGTGACCGCCCCTTGCCCGAGTTTGGCCTCGTTTAAGGCCAGGATTCAAGGTGTCTGCACCGCGCTAACAGAGGAAGAGATAAAAACGGAGCTATCAAACTTCGGCGTCACAGCTGCCCGAAGTCTGTTCGTCTCTTCCGGCAATCAAAAGAAGCCTCTGCCAAAAGTGATCCTGACCTTCGACCGTCAACCACCGGCGTCAGTGTTCCTGGGCTATCGTTCGCACGCGCTGGTTCTGGAACCCGACCAGCCCTGAGTCTGCTTTAACTGCTCCACCGTTGGCCACATTGCGGCGAACTGCTCACTTCCCAAGGCTTGTCGCAACTGTGGCAATGGCCACCTAGCCGCCGATTGTCCAAACCCGCCCAAGTGTGTCAACTGCGGGGGACCTCACGACGCAAAGTCACCTAGCTGCCCGCGATTATTCTACCTGAGAGAAAGGAATAGGGTTCTAATGGAAGCCAGAAACCTCCACCAGGTCCGGGCTACTCATCCGGATGCATCTATCAAGGAAGCCTTGGCAGCGCCTGCACCCTCTTCACAGGGCTCAAGTAGCGCGGACCCAGCTTCTTCCTCCCCGGAGGGGGCGACATATGCCTCGGTGGTGCGCGGCATCGCGGTTGGTGGAAACGCCACTCCGCAGCTCCTTCTACCCCGGCCTAGAGCGGCTCTCAAACATTGTTTTCGAGCCAAGCCAGGAACGAAGGTTACGCGCACTCGCCTCCGGGGACCTCGCAAGGCCAGTGGCTCACGGGTCGTCCGGATTAGTTCGGGACTTAATATCTATAAAGTCAGAGCTGTCAAAAATGGTTGAGTCAATCACGAACGCGTTGCAGCCTTTATTGGCGCTTCTGTCGGTTTCTAGCAACCTCAGACAATCATAATGACGGGTGATCACAACGATTGCAGGACGGTGACGGGACTCACACAGGTAAGTTCGTCGGATCCTTTCGAAGGTGCCGGTCCAAGCCTCACATCTGGGCAGAACCCTGCGACTCCACCAGACCCCTTGGGGCCCAGCAAGGTTACCTGTCACCAATGCGGCCAGGCCTTCGCCAGGCGAGGCCTCCGTAGACATGTTACGGTCAAACATGGGGGCGGGGGCGCCATACCCGTCCCCAACGGGGACATGACCGAGTCCTCTCTAGACCTCACGGAGTACATCCAGACCTTCATCAAAATTGGGAAGCTAATTCATATCCTGCCCAAAGTGGTAAGAAAGTCGGTGGCTGACGCCCTGTCAGACGTGCGCTTAAAGGTTGCCTCGGACAACGACGACGCCGCCTGGCTTGGGCTTTTCTCCTTCGCCCCAGTTGTGCTGAGGTTACCGATGGGGCGAAGGGATACACGTTCTCTGGCAGTGGCCATCAGAAACAACTTGGTGGAGTTCCGACCTGGTGTTCGGCTTACAGACCTGGCTCCCCTACTTCCCGCGGGTAATTCGGGTGGTAATGCTGAGCGAAATCAGTCGATCACGGGGGCTGTGTCGGCCAAGCTATCGGACGGGGATGTGTCGGGAGCCGCCCGCCTCCTTCTATCTGACGACGTTATGGTCGATGAACCAGCCGCTACGGCGTCGTTACGAGAAAAACACCCCACCGCGCAGCCAGACTTGTCCTGGCCGTCTGCTCCTCCCTCACAACTCTTACCTTCATCTACGTCGGTCGAGGATGTTCGCTATGCGGTTGGACCAGTTTCAAAGAGCTCGAGCGCCGGCCTGGATTTTATAAGGCCTCGGCTTCTACAGGACCTTCTTTCACCGACTCTCGGTTGCTCATCCGACGGACTTAGTAAGGCCCTGGCAAAGGTAACCGACCTACTGCGATGGGGAGTTTCGCATCCAAGGTGGTGCCCCCTCATCTTCGGAGCGAGGCTGTTTGCATTGAAGAAGAAAGACGGCTCGTCCAGACCTATCGCTTGTTCTTCGGTACTACGCAGGGTCGCGGCAAAATTGGCAGTGAGGGACTCTAGAGATACTATTAACCTAGCGGTTGGGCCTCACCAGTTGGGTTTCTCCATCAAGGGGGTGCTGAAATAATGATTCATGCTTCCAGGGCTTTTATAGATTCTCGGATTGATCCATCCATGTAAGTTAATTTTGATTTTAAGAACGCGTTCAACACCGTTAGGAGGAATCACTTGTTAACAGTGGTTGAAGTTGAGGCCCCTGCCATTTATCACCAAGTGAAATCGGCCTACGGTGATCCTTCGCACTTGGTTTTACCCTCGGCACTGCTTAGTTCGGCTGTAGGGGTTCAGCAGGGAAACCCCCTCGCCCCCCCCCCCCCCCTCTGTTCTGTCTTGCCGTGAAAGACTTAATCAACTCACTAGAGAGTCCTCTTAACCTTTGGTATTTAGACGACGGAGTCATCGGAGGAAACGTTGCTACGGTCTGTGAGGACTTAAAGAAGATATTAATCGTCTGCTAAGTCGTCTGCTAGCCGTCGCCGTGAGCGGTTACGTTTGAATCAAGGTCCCGAAAATTGTGCAATTTTTAGTTAAATTCAGTGCTGTGGACAAATCGGTGTATTCGGAAGATATTCTTTATAACAGGTACTTCTGTACAACTAAGCGAGACGAGTCGTTAGGCAACTGTGCGCCCAATGTGACAAGAATATAGACAGAGCCACCAGAGGAGTACAGTGTTCTGTCTGTGACCAGTGCTACCATGACGGTTGCGAAACATAGGCTGCACGCTAAGAGGCGCGCAACTACGAAAAGCGCTGCGGGAAAATACGAGCATGAAATGGAAATGCGGCCGTTGTAGATTTGAAAGTGATAGTACAAACAACCCGTTACCGAATACAACCGAGCCAGGAGGCAAATACCATCAATCTCCGAATATTGACACCCCAGTATCAACCGGGGCCATCAAGAAAAGGCCCAACAAAATTGATTTCTTCGGTATAAATGATCAAAACATCTCGATAAGTGAAACGGAAGACAATCTAGCGGACAACAAGGTAGATCCTCAGACCGCCAAACCAAAACCGGCGCACATTGTAAATCGACGGCAGCCGCGGAGGAGACTGAAACCGACACACAAGCCAAGTCGACCCTACCGATACAGCAGCATCCGAAAAACAACATCGGGGCTGCTGAAAATGACAAGGCAGACACCCTTAATGAGATGAACGCAATTGAACAACGTCTCCTTCAAAAGATTAAGGACCTAGAGGAGAAGTTCGCGCAGGAAATGAAAGGGCTGAGAGCGGCACTGCGACAAGCAAAAACAGAAGCAGAGAATTCACGAGCAGAGACGCGCAGAGCGATGCAAATAGTCGCGAATATACGGGTAGAAGAGCAACAGCACCAACAACGAGAAGACCTGGAAGAAAATGAACAAATAGACAGAGATGCTGTGGTGATGTAGAAGGCACTTGTTATTGGAGACTCCTGGGTCGGAAGATATAAGGATGCACTCTTGACGGAAATAGATAAGGATCGGAGTGTCGACATTCGCTATTTCGGCGGCAGGAAGGCCGAGAACATCGCCAACGAAGCAGAAAAGTGGCTTCAGGCGAACGAAGGCGCGAGAACGGTAGTATATCAAGGCGGACTGAACGATTTACTTAGCGTCACCGATGAGCACGAACAACAGCTGGCGCACATGCGTGTGAACAAAGAGGTACAGCGAGTAATAAACATGTGCGTCGAGCTAAGAGTGAACTTATCGATCTGTACAGTACCAAACATACCAAAGGTACGCGCACTCGCTGATGAACTTAACGAGCTCATCCGAGATACTGTCAAGCAGGCGGACAGTCCGTTGGTGGAAATAATCGAGATAAGGAGGACAGGGGACCTACCGATATAACAGCAACAGGGCAACAGAGAAAGACAGGGAAGCACAGTTACAACAAAGGCATGCGGTTGAATACCTAAGATCGTACGGGAGCAATGGTTGGGGAGGGAGATGGGGGAATAGAGACTGCTGGGGTCACGGGAAGTGGGGTTGGAGGGCCCAAACCCGACCCACAGCAATATAAAAAGACGCGTCGAGGGGGAGGAGGAAGAGAAACAAGGTTGAACGGCCGACAAAATCTAAAAATTGGATATTTAAACATACGAGGAGGACGAAAACAAGAAAAATGGGAGATGCTATACAGAATAATGAACGAGATTAGTCTGGATGTGTTAGCTGTGACTGAGACACACTTGCTTCAAGTAGAAACTCCACCGTTACATAACGATGTAAGGTGGATAGGTGTAAACAGAAAAGTGTCACAAAGTAGATTCGGAGGAGTTGGAGTACTGATAGGGAAAAGTCATCATGTAGAGGTTGTTGAGGCAAGTGAAGGAAGCGACCTAATAGCAGTGGAAATAGGGAAACGGCCAGGCTGTTTAAGAATTGTAGTTGGATACAGACTACCCAGCAATAAAGAAAACAAAAACAAGATATTTTATGAAACAATTAAGAAGCTTGTTAAAGAGCACATAAAGACCATAATTTTAGGGGATTTCAATGCGCATCTGTTTTACTTTGATAAGAATACCGATGAGGCCGGTAGGGATTTAGAAAACTTGTGTAACCAAGCATGTTCCAAGAATATGAACCTAAATGTGAAATGCGAGGGAACGTTCACCTATACAGAGGCAAAAAAAAAGTCGACCGTCGACTATGTACGGGCCAACCAAAGAGAAGAAAACTTAATTGTAAACATGTGTATTGACGAAGATAAATAACACAATGTGGGAAGCGACCGCAATTTGATAACTTTTAGCTACAAAAATAATAGACAAGAGAAAGTTTGCAAAAGGGCTAGAACAGTGGAAGAAAACTGGGGTAGGACTACCGTATGAAAAAGGTATTAGAATGGCAAATCAAATCTTAATAACTCAATTGTCAGTTTGGAACCAAGCCACACGATCAACTCTTGGTGGAATGAAGGTTTAAATAGAGGTTTGCAACAAAGAAGACACCTGTCCAGACAACATCGAAAGGCGGTACCCCAAAACGACATGGAGCAAGCAGATAAGCTGTGGAGGGAATACGTGGAAGTAAAAATGAAACTAAGCGAGGATAAAGCCAATGCCATAAGATTAGACAAACTTAAAGATTTAAGAAACATAACAAACAATAGCGCAGGGAAGAGGATGACACTTTTCTGGGAATGCATTAAATAGCAGGATGAAATAGCTGGAGATAACGAAAGAGGAGAGAAAAAAGAATACACACAACACGAGATAAATGAGGCACTAAATACTACGTTTGACGCTGAAATATATGAACTACAAAATCAACAAACACATGTAAGAAGAGCGGATATTGGCTGGAGGACAAGTAAAGAAGAGATCGAACAGGTTATTAGATCAAAAGACGACAAAACTGCGTGTGGAGAAAATGGGGTATCGCTAAAATTGATTAAGAATATTGGCACGCCAATGTACGAATACCTGGCGGGTGAATTCAACAAGATTCTTGCTGGAGAGGAGATCCCTCAAGAATGGTTAACAGGAAGAGTCGCCTTCATACCAAAGCCAGGGGCGGAAAACACGAAATTGTCCAATCGCAGACCAATAACGGTAACAAGCGTTGTGTACAGGATATTTGCTGCCATTCTTAGAGACAGGCTACAGGACGAGCTGGAAGAGATGAAACTAATAGGACCATGGCAGAGTGGTTTTAGAAAGGCAGGAAAATAGAAGATAATCTTTTCGTACTAACGGAAAGTATCTATTGGGCCAGATCTAGAAAACAGAACTTGGTTGCAACATTCTTAGATATCCGACGGGCCTACGATACGGTAGATAGAAACACTCTTTGGAACAAGATGATAGAAGGTGGATTAGGACAGGAATGGGTCAGTAGGTTTATAGAAATATATGACAGAAGCTACATCTTTGCAAGAATGGGGTCGAACTCATCTGATTTCTACAGATTAAGCAAAGGACTTCGGCAACAATGTCCTTGCTTTGTGTCACGTTTTTACTGTACATTGAGGAGGTGGCACGACATGTGTATGAATCGAATCTTGGTTTTAAAATCATATCAAGTTTATTGACCAAATAGTAGGTATTATATTTTGTTACATTAGACAGTTTACAGAAACCGGATTGGAGCATTCAAGTAAATGATATGTTGTGCACTGATGGCCGCAACGTTGACAAGTGCATAATTCGTCAGCTTCATGGTGGCCAGGTCGAACACAAATTTTATGGTGAAAACCATGCATAGCGAATCGAAGGGTAAGATGACGATTTGCCATATTGGGATCCTTCCACGTGTCCGAGGTGAGGGCAGGCGTCATAAAGAAGGCTGGATCGACATCAACTAGTTTTGTCTCCCAATTCTGGATGTGCTGCCTAAATGCTTCAGTTTGAGGCAGGTTGAAGCTTCGCTGCAAAGTTTCTGTGAAGAGAGGTGTTCCAGCCGCCAGGTAGATAAGTCGGTTGCGGCTTGTGTTGTGGACACCCAGGGTACGCTTGAGAAATGCAGCTTTAAGTCTGTCGAGATCAGCGAGGTTTGCTGCGCTGAGATACGGCCATATCACTTGTATTCCATATCCAGCTGTGGGGCCTATTTTTATATCAAATAGCTGCAAGGCTGCCTGTAACGACAGCCGCACTGGATTTTGAATACTGTGAAATGCCATAAAACCCTTACGGATTCTTTCTTTGATATGTCGCGTAAAACACAACCCAGTGGTTGTTAATTCGACGCCGAGGTAGGCGAAATGTTTTACGTACTCGACAGGGTTTCCTTGAAGGTGAAGCCCATCATCGCTAGCCAGCCGACCGCCTCCCCTGAATTTAATAGTCTTTGTCTTACTCACATTTATAACCAGGCCATTAGCATTCACATACTTCTGCAGAGTTGCGAGCGCCTGCTGAGTGTAAAAACGGCTTCTGGAAAACAGGACCAAATCGTCGGCATAGAGCAACACTTTGACGAACTTGTGTCGTTTAGTGATTATTGATGGTAAATCCGAAACCAGAACAGAGAATAGGAGAGGACTGAGATTGTCCCCCTGAGCAACCCCTGTTGTTTGAACCAAAGGCTCGTGCTCAGACACTCCGTCATCGAGGACAACTGTGCCCTGTTGAAGGATTGAGGCAATCAGCTGAAGAAATGTGAGCGGTACTCCGAGATATGCCAGCTTAACCACAATCAGTTTCCGCGACGCTGTGTCAAAGGCCGATTTAAAGTCTACAAAAACGGCGTAGAGCGGTAACCGTTTTTGTGAGAGATTTGCCCGAATCTCGCCGAGAAGCACGGAGCAAGCAGTCATCGTCGACTTTCCTCTTCTAAATCCATGCTGCTCTTCCGGCAAGCCATCCACGTCGTCGAGAAACGCCTCCAGTCGCTTAGTTAATATACTAGCTAAAAGCTTGTACACAACACTTTTCTTCGCAATACCACGCCAAGATGACGGGGAGAGCGGGTTACCTTTCCCTTTCGGTATGACACTCAAAATAATTTCCCTCCAAGACGAGGGCAAGGATGCATATTCCTGTATCTTGTTGAATAGAGCGTGTATGGCGGGAACCAGCAACATAACTTGGTGCAGGTGTTCATTTTGCACTTGATCTGGACCTGGTGCTTTACGAGCTTTTGAATTCAGTATGGCGTTGATAACATCATCTTTAGTTATCTCAGCCAAGATACCTTCTCTGGCTTGCATAGTCATCTCATCCCACACAGAAATAAGCTCAGGAACGTTTTCTGGGATGTTATTATCGATTGCGTACATCTGCCCAAAGTACGCTCTTAACTCCTTAGATGGGATAGGGCAAGCGACAGTCCGGGATTCGCTTTTAATCCATTTATACGGTTGTTTCATGGCTTCCAGAATGAGACGATTTTCTTTATTCAGAGCATAGTCCCTTTTGGCTGACTTGATCATTTGCTTTTAAAATGGTATACGCTAGAGGTGATGCTATAGTATCCCTTCGACCGTGTGTCCTGTTGTTTGCAGACGACATGGTGATTTTAGCCGAAGGTGTTGACCAAATACAAAAATGCTAACAATATGCGGAGAAACGGTGAAAAAGATTGGACAGGAGTTTAACGAAAAGAAATGTGCAAATGTAATATTTTCCGGGGATATCAGAGAGATGCCGCTATAGATACAGGGAAAAGAAATAGAATATAAAAACGCATACAAATACTTGGGGGTTATAATAGAAAACAGTCCAGATATTTTTCAAGCTGAGCATGCAATAAGAAGAGAACGAGCTGAAAATGGACAAAGTATTGTAAGAAAGAAGGCTTTGTGGAGTTGCAATAGATTCATGGTAGCTAAAGAGCTTTGGAAGCACAAGAGAAGGGAAGCACAAGCTAAGATATCGTATGTAAGCCGTCTAAAAAACATAGCCGCAAGTGAGGAAGAACAAAACTGGGCGGCCGAACTGCTCACAGCAAAACTGAGCGAAAAAAAATACAAGCAAATGGGATAGGCGCCTAAAGTTCCTTGAACGCAAATTTAAGTGCAATACGATGGATTTTGAAGAACACGAGGTGATAACAAATAAACAGATAACCAAAGATTTGAAGAAGAAAATTGACAAAACAGCCGAAAAAAGGTGGAGAGAGAATATGGAGAGAAACCCATCCTTGAAATTGTACAGGCAACAAAAAAAGGAATACGGCCGAAAAGATATCATCTATTCGAACTCGCAAGCGTCCGGGCTGTTCGCTGACTGTAGGGCCGGTATGCTCAACACCCGACTGCTGGCGGCCAGATACTCGGAAATTGAGAGCGTTCGATGTAGAGCGTGTGATATAGAAGAATAATCCATCGAACATATCGTGCTGAAGTGCGACGAGCTAGGAAGAGTGAGAACAGTGTCCATAGCCGAAGCATTAGGTTTCGGTGATAAACCATTTTGGCAAGAGATAAATGAAACCAAACGCAGGCTAGGGAAATAGCACAGATTGTAAGGAACCATGGGAAGACGCCCCGCTAAAACAAACTATTGTGTAATTAGGTAGTAATATAACCATCGTGATAATCCAATTAATATTACGAATGCACGACAGACGAGGATATTTGTTAAATTACATATAATTATACCATAGCAATAATCTACAACTATATACGAAGCCAGCAGCACGCTGTATAAAATACTACACAGCGAGCACATCTGATTCAAAAGATATTCGACAAAAAATGGTAAATAAAACTCATATATATATATATATATATATATATTAAGTTTTGCCACATGCAGTGGGTTGGAGTTAAACCCAACCAAGTGTGAGGTTTACATCTTCTTGGGGTACTCCTGCTCACTCGCCACCTTGGACCGAAAATTTAACGGGAAAGAGAAAAACTCGATGTTGGTTTTAATCGCCTTCCCCAGCTTGGTGTTCACCGAGGGTTATACCTTCTACGCTCATGCTTCTCCGCGTCGAGGCTAAACTACCTGTTCAGGGAAATCAACTGCTCAAACTTCTCGTCCCAGTTAGAGGAAATTAACTTAAAGCTGGGTCTTGCGTTTGAATCTATAATTAACCTGCGGTTGCGAAACGATCCTTTAGTCCAGGCATGTTTACCGGTAGCCAGAGGTGGTCTGGGCCTGCCTGAAGCAGTTTCACTTTCAGTCGGAGCACACATCGCATCCTTGCATTTGGCGACTAGTGGCGTTGAGTCTATCCTGGACCCCCAGGCGGTTGCGAATTTCCGGGCTACACTTGAACGGACTCAAGATGCCGCCGAGACCCCTTCTCTTCAGCGCGCGTGGTCAGAACTGGAAAACGACGGTTGATGGAATGGCTTATGGGACCGAGCAACTACGTTCACTAACAAAGCGAGGTTACAGGTGGTTTCTTTACCGGGTGCAGGTGTATGGCTGCACGTCTTCCCGAGCCCTCAGCTGGGTACCCTCCTGGACGACGAGTCCACACGATTACTAGTCGGATTGGGGCTGGGAGCAGAGCTAGTCTCCTTACACCGGTGCAGATGCGGTGACGAGGTCGACTCCCTAGGTCACCATGGACTCTCCTGTCTCCAGAGTTCAGGCAAAATCGCACGCCAATCGGCGTTGAACGAGACATTTAGCAGAGGGCTGCGATCGGCAGGCTATCCATGCATCTTGGAGCCGTTTGGGCTTAGTCAGAGACGATGGAAAGAGACCTGATGGAATGACCCTGACTCCCTTCGAGCAAGGCCAAATGCTGGTGTGGGACGCGACCGTAACCGACTCTTTAGCCCCCTCAATGGTCGGTACGGGCGCAGCCCGCCCTGGACACGCGGTAGCCTTAGCGGAAGCAGCCAAATGCAGAAAGTATTCAAGCATCGGTTACCCACACCCGTTCTCACCACTTGTATTCGAGACATTGGGGGGGGCCTGGGTCGCTCACCACAAAACTGCTCAAGGATGTTGGAAAAAGATTGGTGCTCGCTACAGGAGACAAGAGGGCGGGCGAGTATTTACTGCAACGTCTGGCATTAGATGTTCAGAGGGGGAATGCCGCTTCGGTGAGAGGTACCCTGGCTAGGTGAACCAGCCCAAGCCTTAATTAATTAAATAAATGATGATGATATATATATATATATATATAATTTGGGATTATGGTTATCGACTCATTAAAGTACT
This sequence comes from Dermanyssus gallinae, assembly GCA_003439945.1. Taxonomy (NCBI): domain Eukaryota; kingdom Metazoa; phylum Arthropoda; class Arachnida; order Mesostigmata; family Dermanyssidae; genus Dermanyssus; species Dermanyssus gallinae. The sequence continues at coordinate 258,266 of QVRM01003456.1, read as the reverse complement.
CCATAGCCAGTAGGCCAGCCCCGCCGTGGATGAGCCACTGCACTAGCCCAACAACTATTCACGTAAATAGTCACACTTATCATGTCACATCTACAAGTTTCACCCAGTCGCGTTCGAAACGCGCTTACGGCCCAAAAACTTTCCAGAATCGGATTCCAGCTGAGAGAGAATTGCAAATGTATTTTAGTGAGAAACGCGCTAAGATCTTGTTATACCAGATGCTGTCTATATATATTTAACACGGGAATGCGGCAGCTATCTTGAAGATCGTGCCTTACGAACCTAGGTGAGTCGATCAACCCTGTATGGGCTGTCCGAAGCTGATGGATGAGTGGAGCTATGCTACACGTTCACCTGAAGTCAATTGTCTACTGTCAATAACTGCAAAAATAAAACAACTACCTTATGTATAGTACAAGTATTTGGTTTATTCGATTAATTTGAGGTAACGATTTCATTAATCCATTTGACAAAGTGGGGCACCTCAGTGTAGACACCAGGTTTCTTCGGTCGGGCACACCCTGTTCCCCAGGACACAATGCCCTTGAGTACAGCGCGACCATGTTCATACTGCACGGCGGGGCCACCGGAGTCACCCTGCAACACCACGAAACCACAATACAATCTTGAAATGGATCATTTGCACCGCTGAGAATAATGCAAACAGTCTTTGTTAAAGCGAACGATCAATAAAGAATTTTGTACATTTGCCAGCGGCGCGGATTTAAATCACGAAACATGAACTGAACGTACCTGACATGAATCTTTGCCGCCTTCAACGATTCCGGCGCAGAACATCGACGCCGAATTAAATTTCGAACCAAGAATAAGGTTCCAGAACGAGAAGTATCTGTACTGACAGTTGAGGTCACTCATTACGGGAACTTGAACAGCATTTAAGGTTGCTGCGCTACTGAAGGCTGATTCGGCTGTTTTGCCTAGGAAACAGACGTGCAATCGTTTGTTGTAGATAATGATTACTAATTAAAGCTAAAAATGATTTATCATCTCATCTGAGCTTTGGAACGTGCCAAGCGAATGAAAAAATCCAGGCCATTAAAATAACCTTTTAAAATTATGGAGAATCTCGGAGACACCTACGATCATAGCGGCCTATTTAATTGTGTTCGGCCAACGCGTAAGACGTATCTACAAACGAGTACATATGCATACATAGTGACATTTACGTTCGGCGTTCTATACTCTGGAATATGAAGTTAATGCACTATTTTTTTTAATCTAGGGAGTATCTGTAAATATCGTCTAGGTATGCATTGTTTTATGTATAAAGGTATTAGACAACAACGTGAGCATATGCAGTTACAACCACTGTCCTAGCCGAGTGTGCCTTTTGGTACGTTATATGCATGACTGGTAATTGCAGGTCAAGTAGCTTCATGTAGAATGATAATGGCCCAAGAGAGTGGCGTATTTTTCTAATCGATCCTGGTGAGCTGTCCTTACCCCAGCCTGACACGGTGACGTTGCCTTCCACGCTTTCCCCGCTTTGAGGCAGACAGACAGTGCCGATGTGACCTCGCGATTCAGTCAAATTAAACGGCGGGCTTACCTGTATCATAAAAGTCAAATATGACGATTATTTAGGTGCTTTATAAAACTCGGAAGTTAATTACGCTAACACCTATAAAACATTCCTTGATTCATGTAAAATACTGAAAATATTGATTGATAAAAAATCAACACTGAAACGTGGGTAGCGCCGAGCTGTGCTTTCTTGCACTCCCAATAAAAAAAAATTCATTCAGATGAATTAATACGTGTTTTCATTATCCTTAGGTATCTTCAAACAAGGCGTCCTCCGTCAGCTTAAAGAATACTCAAGAAGCACTTTTATGCATTCTGTAAGACCCGCATGCATATATATATATATATATATATATATATATAAATATACGAGGCGGATCAAAAGGTTCGTAGCATCGCTGTCTACCATTTCAAAACGCTCATGCCGACCACTGCCTCGGTGACAGGCGTGTTTGAGCAGTAATAAAAATAAGTATCATGCGGATTGGCTTTAAATTGCCTTTGTAGCAAGTCGCGCAGCTGCAACATGTCAGTCAGACTCTCCAGTGGCAATGGACCAGAAAAAGTACCGTACTGTGATTAAACATTTTTGATGGCTTTACTGCAACGAAAATTAAAGCCAAATTCGATGCAGTGTACGAAACGAATGCACTGGAGCACAGTACTATTACCAAATGGATTGCTTCAGGTAGATAAGGTAGTATGGGCATCGAGGATGGCCAAAAATAGCTTCGAATGAAAAAATGGTGTTAGAATTCTACAAACTCATGACTACTGACCGTCGATTGAAGCTACGCGAAATCGTGGGAAAGGTGGGTATTAGCTGTGGTGCATTACAGCAAAGACTGCGTCAGCATTTTTGCATACTAAAATAAAGGAAAGCAACTACCGCATTAGGTATACATTGAGCAATTATGCATACGTATTTAGTTTTCGAGAGTAATTTGGAACTTTTAAGACGAAATCGGCAGGATTTTTGTTGCCGATTTGCAGTTGCCGACGAAACCTGAGTCTATGTACACGTCTATTTTTGCCATGGCCAAATTACGCGGATTAAAGTTACCAATTATCGAGCATCCCCCATATTATCTGGAATCGGCCCCGTGCGACTAACATCTGTTTGGAAACCTCAAAAGATATCTCCCCGAAAAGAGATATGCAGCAATGATGCAATATGCACCGTAGATTAATGCTTTGGTACTACAGCTTCGGAATATGTTGCTCGTGGAATTAAGGTTATTGAGGATCTTTGCGCTAGATTTGTTGAGTTTTGTAGATATTATATTAAACAATGACAGATATGTTCTTTGTCCGTCTAATGCTTGTATTCCATGCTGCGAACGTTTTGATCTAAACATCCTTTAGATACTCAATTCAAGTGTAAATACCGTATCTTATATGTATGTATGTATATATATATATATATATATATATAGAGAGAGAGAGAGAGAGAGAGAGAGAATACTAAGTGAAAACTTACTTTGAGCAGAGCGATATCGCTTCTGTGGCCGGTATTGCCGAAATCAGGATGCTTGATTAGTTTTTCCACCTTCGGTTTCAAATTGAAGATTAAAATGTGAATTGTGTGTTAGAGATTATTCTCGCTTTTTCGGAAAAATATGTTAACATATATTAACACATATATATAATAGAGTAACATATATATATATATATATATTTTTTTTTTTTTTTTGAGAAGGGAGATTTAGGATATAGTGTCCGCTTAGCATTTCTCGGTGAGACGGAATTATTTCTCAGTCTAGTGCATGGTGAAATCGTTCTCTGTCTAACGCCGTCAAGACCAAAACTTTAAAACTCAAGACCTAACGATGCTTTGCAAGGTCTTATTGTCCTTATAATCATGCCGGATCTGTAGAAAATTTGATAGATTTGGCTATCTGGGCGTCATTCTAGTCTCGATAGGTTTTGATTTGACGAAGCACATTGAACGCTAAAGTAGTAGGACGGAAATAGTAGGCATAATCTACCCGCAGAACTGGCATCGCGCACCCAAATGGAAATTTTAAATCCACAAATGGCGCAATGGATTTGCTTCCTATGAATTTAAGTGACATGATCGCTCCGGACCCACGTATAGATAGAAGTGCTTGATAAGCTTAAAGCTGCCTTCATTAAATGAGCTATCGGCCTCTTGCACAATTACCGACAAGCTACCTTATTTGCTAGCAGACAACAAAGACCCGATCCTGGCTAAATTATTCAGTCGATATTTACGTCGCTTGAAATTCTTTACTAGAGTTCTAATAGCTATCCTAGTTGCATCCTAAGCAACAAGCAGAGTTTTGGAAAGCCGCTCAAACCCTAAACTTTCCATCAACACCAACGTGTCAGTAGCCTGCCAGAGTTCGTCGACCGCTAATTTATCTTACAACCTTACATTGTCTATACATTGTAAAAATGCGTATGCCAAAGACAAATATATTTGCAAACATATTATCACTGATTGGCATTTAGAGCGTATATAACGTTAACAAGAATATATAGTATAAAATTGTTTGGTAGCGTTAGATTTTTTATTAGGGTAAACGTATATATATATGTACAGAATGGGGAAGACGGCCAACTACTCGGACATTAAGATGCGCGGGTTCAAGTTCGTTTGGCTGATGTAACTTTTATAAAGGTTGTTATAAACGTTTTTATAAGTAAATATATGCATATATTACTTTCTGCATTTACACGCTAAGTCTTTTTTTGCTGATTATAGAAGTATAATTCTGTCATCTTAGGTTTTGGCAGACAATTTGTAGCTCGCTAAGACAGGGGAAATTAGTTACTGTAGCTCTCTTGTAAAGGTTAATGAGAGCAAATCACTTAATTTTGTTGGTTGCTGACCCTCTTTGGAGTGTCTACCTGATGCGCTTACGGGTCCATTGCCTCGGTATATAAAAATCTGCCGAATTTCGTCGTCTACAAGTTAGTTTCACGGAGTAAAAACGCGATAATGCTTTTGTTCCGTAAGAAGTTACCTTTCTGGATTGTCGATCGTGGTTGTTAAGATGCAGATGGTGAATGCCTCCGATTACGTCAAATACCTTGAGGCCGTCGCTAACGTCATAGAAGCAGTGTGCGGCACTGGCTATCCATTCGCTGTTTAAGATCGATCCGCCGCAGAAATGATGACTGTACTTGCTGATCGACACCTGGTTCCAGTCGCGTATCCAACGCAAAATGAAAACGCGGGTCTTAACTAGCCATTCATCATAGATCACGCTGGATATCAAGGTTTGCAGACTAACGCAAAAAACAGACCTCGTTTGGTCACGCAATTTGTGTGCGTGGTTAAGGCATGCAAGTGAAACAGATTTTATTTAACACATAACGGAATGTAGACAATTGTCCCCCGGGGTTCCGGCACCGGGAATTGAACCCGCGAGACATGCAATGTAAGGCAGCGGTAATTATGGCTCTCACCTCCCTTAACCTCACTCATATGCGGCCAATCATTTAATTGTAAGACAGCTTTAGTTTACCGCATGTCTTTCAATGGGATTGTACATCTTGCAGAAATTCTATCATGGACCGTTGAGGTAGACGTCAACGGTCCGACTTTCGTCGAAATTGAGTTCACCAGTCAGCTACGAGCAGCAATCATACACTGAATATGACGATAATAAGAAGGGGCTCCTGAATACGCTCATTCTTACTTTGCTCTTTAAAATTCCACAATGAAGGATGGTAGACATTCGGCCCATCTATTATTGTAGGTAAGGGAAGTAACTCACTAGGGACTTCGCCCAGAGTTACATGCCAAGATTGTGAGGCTAAGCTTAGCAGGCCGCCGACCTCGTTGTGGCTCTAGCCGGTGGCGCGGACGGCCGACGCCATGGCAACGTTTAAGATTGACCGAGGGCTCTAATTTTGGGAGCAGAGGTATTTGCGCTAAGGACGACAAATATACCAGCGAAACTTGTTACATGTTCATCCCGCATCCTTCAAAAATCAGTATTTGGCTCCCTTTGGCAAAGAGATTGACAAGCACAAGAGTGCGCGACGAAGGAGTCCTCGGCGGTTTCCTGGAGGGGACGTCTCAGAAAGTATTCGTAGGGTTCGCGAATATGAGGCAATGAGCGCATTGGAACTGAACGCTACTAAGTGCAAGGCATTGTTTTAGCGCAAAGACTCGATGTAGGCAGGAAACGCTGCTGCGACTTTCCAGGAGTTCTTGCCTTATTAAAAAGATACTTCCCAGAATACAGAATTAGTAGGAGTGCCGACAATATCCGAGTGTATTTCTGCTGATCTGAATAGATGGCTTGCTAAACTCAAACGTGCATGCACTCGACTAAAACTAGTTAGTTTGCACAGCAGGTACGTCCTACTCCTTGCTGGATCTCGCAGGAATATATTGAGATGATGCTCTACTTTTTTAACTACGTGCAAAGTTATATTTATTAATATTTGATTTTCTGCCTCCAGGTTAACTCACATATTGAGAGCAATTCAGCATTTGGCCTGAACGATTGGACAGAGAAAGTGCGCAGATTCAACGACGCAGCCAAAACGACGGCGGAACAGTTGCCTAAGAAACTCCAGCTGGACACTAAGATACAGTTGTTCCGATCTGTACCGAAAAGGATAATTGGGGTTTCCTGACCTTGTCACCTTGAGGCGCGCCGCACTAGCGGCACGAAGGCGCAGGTGGGATGGCTGCAAAGGGCCAGTCCTAGAAGAGATCGGTCTAGAAGAGTTCAAGGAGAATCTCTGATTTGGGACAGGTACAACACCGGAGAACACAATGATGATAGAGGAGTTACCCACTCTTGCATAAGTGGGTAACTCCTCTATTCGAGAAGCAACTTGACAGTTTAATACACTCGGCTCATAATAACTCTGGTAGACCCTGCGTGGGCTCCATTACGCAAGGACATAACCGCAGCAAGTGACGGCAGTCTTAAGAAGCTGGCACACCTTCTTATGTACTCACGTGATGACTGGAATCTTATAGCTCGAACAATCGAACGTATTATGCACGCCAAAGAAGAGAAGAATCGTTTTTACTTGACAACGCCCCGTGAGGCACTCCAGGGCAGCTAAGATAAGGACGCTACTATTTACCCCCCCTCAATTGTTTGAAGTATTGCTTGCGCAGTTCCCAGTTGAGTGTGGGGATGGGGACATGACTGGTTTTTAGTGGGCTGGAGCCCCACACTACCGTCCCACATTTGCAGTGAGCTTTCCTGCCGTGGTGTCCGTGTGAGCAAACCGCATTTCCCAGTTAGTCTTTTTTTTTAATTTAAATTGGGCGCAACGTTAGTAGAGTCCCTCACTGCAGATGCAATAAATTGGTGCAGGCTATGACAGCTTAAATACTAGCATGCGTCCGTAACGATGGCCGCACAGCGAGACGTTATTGCCAGATCCCTACGGTTGGCTGATTTTTCATCGATGCTTGAGCAATTGGGCTTAGTGCGACGGAAAACGGACAATATGACGATGATCTCCCTCGAGTCAGAGAGGCTCGGGCTACGAGATGCAACTGCTGTAGACTCACTCACACGCAGGCAAATCGAAGGGGCACGTAGCAAAAGAGGAGGCGAAGACGAAAAATAGTAAATACTCAAATGTTTGGCACGCGCACAACTCCACCGTTTGCTTTTATGCGTCTTCAGGCAGGCCTCTAGGACCTCAACCATTCAGTTAGGGCCTAGAGGCTCCATGACAGAAATGTCGCCACGAAAAATAAGAGATTGGGAAAGCGTATTCGAGAGAGGAACTCAATTTGGTTTCTACGAGGCAACGCAGTAGCAGTGGCAGAGTCATTGAGAAAACGGGCTTGTCCTGGACTGACCACTCTGGCCGACGACTGACGCATAACTGATAAACAAACGGTGTCTACAAATGTAGCGAACTATGCCATTAAACCATTTTGCTGACAAATAATATCGGTCTACTCTTTCTCTCTCTATCAGGTAGTCCACCGATTTATATATAGTTTGGTAGTCAATTGTTATGATTACGAACGCTTGTGGCTATTGCCAATGCACAGCACAGGACAGTTCCTATACGCCGCTTACATATGCCTACCTCAACTGGAGCTTTATGAGCAGTCTACACGTGCTGACTTTAGTCATTGTAACAGTAAAGGCTAAGCCAGAATATACGGGCATACGAACCTGCCAAGGAAACTCCTTCCATGAGGCCTCACGACCACCGACGATACGCGAGCGTACTGACTCCTCGTATTTCCCGCATTGTTCATCTGTCAGTGACACAAACACAACATTTGTTTGATTTATATATATATATATATATATATATATATACATACAAAGGCAAATTGAAAAGTTCTAATACATATAAACATTTATATATTTACTCTATTTAAGTGTTTTGTTCCCTTTAAATAGCTCTTAGCGGCTGAAATATATATATATATATATATATATATATATATATATACCGTATCGGAAACCTAGCAGAAACCATAATCCCGTGTCTCTTCTTGCGAGTCACTAATGGCAATGACTGATTAAGAGATAGATCAAACATCTTCTCTTTAGACCCGTTTACAAAATATACATGCAACACGTAAGACGGGATACGAAAGAAGCACTTCACAGACTAATGCCGAGAAAAAGCTGGGGATAAGTTAGTGTCTACGCTTTCGACAGGTTTCCACGAACACCACGCACACCCAATGTAGTCCTCCCCAATGAGAACAGAGAAGAACAGAGCGACGCTGCGTATGCATGGCGTGTCGAGACTGCGTCGAGCAAGAGTGGCCAGCATGGCCCTGAGTATAATAGTACCAATAAACCTCCTGCCGAGTAGAAAAAGAGCTGCTTCGGGATCAGGCGACTTCACAGTGTAAGCTTTCTCAGAAGCTGGCCAACGTGTGGTCAAAGTGGCGGTAGGAAGGGGGGGCGAAGTCAGAGCAAGAAAACGCACGGGACAAGTTCGAAAGAGACCACAAAGAAGTATCGTACGACCTTACGCAGATACTGACAGGCTACGAATGCATTCAGGAGTACCGGGATAGAACTGGCAAAAGAGGAGCACAAGGAGGCGTTATGAAGTCTCTCTGTGGCTCCAACGTAGTAAGCTTGGCGCATCCGGGGCCACTTTGGGGTGAAGGAACGTGTGTTCTAGAGGGTAAGTCGGCAAGACAGCGCCGCAAACTTCAAACTGCCTAGTGTACTAGTGGACCCAGACGTGCGTATTTGCCTTTCACAAGATCTCTGCAAGGTGGATGCCGCGGCTTCTGACCATCTGTCAAAAACACGCACAAAAGAGCACTTCGGAAGCGAAGACTGTTTTATCGGCCGGAAAGGTAATTGCTTTTTTGAGATTTTGTTGAGAACAACAAAATCTCTTGTTTCTTTGAGATTCCCAAGGACTTTGTGCACTACTAGGCGAGTCAAGGAGTTACCGGATAATTTAGCTCCATAATTACTCCATGGTTACTCCAGTGAACAAAGCATGTATATATATATATATATATATATATATATATATATATATACGAGCATATATATATATATATATATGTGCAGAAAATACTCTACAGCTGGCTACCCGTTTTTTTATCCGTTGCCTTTCGAGGCTATCGGAGGGCCAGACCCTTTTACACTGAAGTTGATACAGCGCGTAGATAGAAGCCTTAATCGCATCGGAGTTTTTGCGTCAGAGGCTGTCGCTCGACATTCAACGAGGAAACGCAGCATCTGTTCGGGGCACATTGTCGAACTGGGCTAATTCTGGGTCAGAAAACCCGTGACTACACGTTCACGCAGAGACTATTTTTAACTCCAATGTGCGAACATAAGCACAGTTGTATAAATAAATAAACGCATGAAACGTACGCACTCACCTCTCTCAAGAGCGCTCAAAAGGGAAGCAACTGCAGCAAGCGTTGCTATACAGCAGTAGCCGGCGTAAGGAGTGGTGATTCGCATGTTGTGATGATCGTATGACAGACGGTACGTGAGAGCACAATTCTAGTCTACCTAGTTTGATTGACGCCTTGCAACCCTTGAGTTGCTTTGCTGCACGGTAGGGCACACCGATGAACTGATATATAGCCTGTTACTGTTATCCTTCTCCGAACGATGGCAGGATACAGCGTTCAGCTTGCGAACGAATATGGGAGGCGTCTCAATGAATCTGGCTGATGGGCATCGTTTATAAGTACATGATGCTTGCGTGCATTGGTTTGTGTGCACATTCATAGCTACCTGGTTATAGAGTTATGCGGTAGAGAGGGTTGGCTCAAGATATAAGTGGGTGGGGCTTATTGAAGGTTTCACCTTATCTATGATATGTCCACCTCACGTATATATATATATATATATATATATATGAGTGTGCGTGTGTGCGTATGTGTATGAGATCATCGCATAGCAGATTGTCCTTAAAGAATTCTGTGCTCGTCACGGGTTGCGATCACCACATGACTGGTGCGTATTCGGCGCGCAGCCCGTCACGTCTTTCCCACTTCCGTTAATCGGATTTTTGACACCGGCGGAACTTAGGAATTGATACGAGCGTGCGACGTCGGATGCAAATAATATGCCGTCCTAACGCTTGGCCTGTGCTGATGACTCGGCCACAGGTCTCCGAATGTCAAGTGGATAACCTTCACCAGAAACTGCCGCATTCGGACTGAGATGGCTCGGCCACACGGCCGTCAACGCGTCACAGCGTCTGGTGTTATGTAAATGTAAGGGTGGAAATGTTAACATGTTGTAGCACACAGTAGCTCGATCTGGTTTCTGGCTCGACGAAAATCACTTTGCTGCCAGCCAACGGAGCGTATCGACCGACCGTGACGAAGCAGCTTTGTCATATTACCCTTTTGACTTCAACGAAAGGCTTATCATCGATATAAACTTAACTAAATAGTTAAAATACGTTGTAAAAATCCCACAACTGCTAATCTACTCCCAGTCCAACTGGGTTCGTCTAAACCTCCCAGTGATTTATATATATATATATATTTTTTTTTTAACACATTTTATGTATATATATACGAACGGCAATGGTGATCTTAAGGCCTTCCAAAGCAAATGCTTAATCACAGACTGAGGTGACCGCGATTTAAGTTGTTTACGATGCCCTCATTCTTAACGTTGAAAGCAACAAGTTCTTTCAACTGCTGCGTGTTAGCTGCACATCACGCCAAAACGATCTTATAGCGTTCGGCAGTTCGAGCCGCATATGATCGTTGCCGTAGCCGTTCGTAGATTTCTATATAGCCTGCGCATGTTTATAAATAGGCATCAACGCAAAAGGAAGAATACAGTATGCGCTAAACGGGAGCCCTCGGAGTAAATGGAACGCCTGCTACTAGACTGGTGTGCGCCGTGTTTGTCCCGTTGGCGAATGGTCAACAAGAGATAAAGGACGAACACAACGAGTGCTCATCGAGCTATGCCATTCCGGATAACTTCTCGACGCCTGCCGAACAATTCTCTCTGCAGCCAGTCAACGTTCACAGAATTCACCACCTTTTACAAAATGTTAAAATATGCTCCACCGCCCCCGAACAGATTCCATCACTGGTTCTTCGTAGGGCTGCGGACGCACTCGCATCGCCTCTTGAGTATATTATCAATCTTTCCATCAGAACAGGAGTATACCCCAATGTCCTAAAGCTATACCGTGTGGTTCCATTGTTCAAAGGCGGGGATCGCCTGTCCCGAGACAACTATAGACCTATCAGCATTCCCGCGCCAATATCGAAGGTCTTTGAAAAATGCATTTTTGAACAGTTTACAGATTTTATCGAAGGACACAACGTCCTACATTGTAGGCAGTTCGGTTTTCGACCTAAGACGACCTAGTCGACGGTTGTGCCTGTCATGGATTTTGTCGAGGACATACGGAAACACTTAAAATCAGAGAAGACTGTAGCAGCGGTATTTATTGACCTTAGAAAGGCGTTTGATATAGTTGACTTAGACATTCTTTTAAAAAAACTCTCTACTTATAGGGCTAGTGAAAATTTTATTAAGTGGATGCGCTCATTCATCTGTGAAAGACGCCAAGTTGTCCAAATTGGACAATCTTCTTCTCATATAGAAAATATATCGATTGGAGTGGCTCAAGGGAGTATCAGTGGTCCGCTATTATTTAATATTTTTGTTAACGATATTTTTAGTATTCCTAACCACACAAAACTAACCTTGTTTGCTGACGACACAACGGCTCTATTCGTGGGCGACTCTCCCCAACAAGTTGAAACAATGATTCGTGAGGATATTGAAAGGCTATCTCTATGGTTCAGAAATAACGGCCTCTATATTAATTGGTCAAAAACAGGAATTGTTCAATTTAAAACTCCAAGAGGCCAATCGACAATCAATCCTGAAGCTTTTGCATGCGACCGCAGGCTTAATATACTAGCTGAAGCGAAGTTCCTGGGCATTGTTCTTGACGAACATCTGACGTTCCAGGCGCATGCGAAACATGTCAGGAAAAAAATTGTCAGTGGCGTAGCCGCCATATACCGCACACGCAAAATCCTTCCCCGCCAATGCCTTACGGCAATGTACCACGCGTATGTACAGAGCCACCTAACATACGGTCTGGAGGTGTACGGTCTTTCTTATGCATCTAATATAACTCCGCTTCATTTGCTTCAGAAAAGAGCACTTCGTCTTGTCTTAGGCCTCCCACATCGCGTCTCAATAACGATAGAACAATATAAGGAACTCTCGGTGCTCCCGTTACCACATCTTATTAAATTCACCATAGTTGTCGAAATAAAGCGTATTCTTCTTGGCCATCATCCCAACCTGGTTGGCCTTATCGAATCTGCAAGGACCCAAAACACCCGAGGCTCGGCATCTCACTTGCTTATTGTCTCCCCGGCCACAAGTACGCAATCAAGGTTTGCACTCAGGTGTTACCTTGTGGAACAAGTTACCTAGTGACATTAGGACACTAATATCGCTTAGTCAATTCAAAAACACTGCTAGAACGCACTATCTTACCTTACTTGCGTCTGATTAAACCATATTTATGTAATCATGTAAAAAAAAAAAACGGGGCCACACACCGCCAGGCGGACAAAGAAAAAGAGGATTATCTGCAAGGCGTGTGGTCGTACAAGTATTACGTAAAGCAACGAAGTAGCAAAGCACTCTACGGCTATAGATACCCGCCTCGATCGAGGGTATCATGTCCTCCACCGCCAAGACACCGAAAGCCACAAACCAGCCCATTAACGACACCCCGGTGAGTCGAAATAGTACACATAAAATCGTGTGTAAAAAGTGCTCAACTGCGGTTCGTTCTGCTCCTGTAATCTGCAACAGTTGTGCTTCTGCCTACCACGGCCACTGTGCGAAAGTCAGTGCGGCCGGTATTCGGAAAGCAAAGCTCGACGACGCGTCATTTTCTTGGCAGTGTAACTCCTGTATTAAAGAGACCACCTTAGTACTGACGACGCCAGCAGAAGCCTTGAAGGACACGAAAATGGCGCCAACTAAGACGAGTTCGACATCAGTAACAGCAGCAGTTGGTGACAGTTCTCTTGGCGGTGATGTGCCAGTTTGGGGTCAGGAGATACTTCGTGGCTTACAGTCGCTGACGGTCAGACTTGGCGATCTTGAGAAGAAAGTTTCTGAATGTGTGGCGGCGTCGAGAGTGATCGTACAGGTACAGGCTGAGGTTGCGACGCTCAAATCCCGTTTGAACGATGTGGACTCGGCGATGCGATTCTATTCAGAGGAAGTCGCTGAAGCGAAACGTATGGCTGAGGAAGCGAGGGCCATCGCACTCGAGGGCAGAAGCACCGTGAGGATGGCTAGTTCTGGTGCCGGAGGAAGTAGCTCCGTGGAAACGCAGATGCAATTTGCGGATCAATATCACCGCCGTAGCGACCTGATCATTACTGGACTTCCGCCACGCGTCGGTGAGAAGGACGAGGAACTCCGTGCGGATCTCGTTGAACTTTTCCACGCCATTGGGGAGGAAACGGAAGTGAAAGATATTGACGTGGCTCACCGACTACCAAGGACAACGAGAATAGGCGGCAAGGAGATGCCCGATAACCAACATGTGATCGTGCGTTTTGTCAACCGCTGGAAGAAGATGGACGTTCAGCGTGCGTTTCGTGCAAAAAAGCCAAAGGCGTCGTTGGTTCGAGCTCATGCCGGCAAGAACATCCCCGTGTACGCCAATGATCATCTCACAGCCTCTAACTCGACGCTGTTCTATAAACTGCGTCAAATGAAGCGACAGAAAATGATTGCCGATGTAAGGTCTATAGACTGTCGGCTTCAGGTCAAGTCTACAGTCAAATCGCCCTGGAGGGTGGTGACGCTGGAGACGGAGCTGAAGACATTAGTTGGACCGGCCGAACCACAAATAACAACATATGAATAGGACTCTAGATATAACTTCTTTTACATGTGATATTTCATCGTTTCTGGCAATACACTGTAATGTGAACGGGCTAAAGTCGCACTGGCATGACCTCGAAACGTTCCTCGCGAGCCTGCCGTGCGAACCCTCTGTGATAGCCATATCAGAAACAAGGCTCCAGGAAGCCGAAACTTGTTCATTTAAATTGCGCAATTATAATAGTTATTACAGCTGTAGATCAGGCTCTCGCGGAGGTGGGGTAGCTTTGTATATACGGTGTGACTATGACGTTAAAGTACGGGAGGAGCTGACTTTTGTAACTTCAACTACCTTTTTCTGCGAGAGTTTAGTAGTGGAAGTGAGTAGCGTGGTGGAGGGAAAATCTCTTCTCGTTGGCGCATTTTATCGCCAGCCGTCTGGCAAAGCCTCCGATTTCATAAATGGATTAGAAAATGTAATTTTAAAGATTAACGGCCAAAATATGCTCCTCCTTGGAGATGCTAATATTGATACTCTCTGCAATGACCAAAACGCTCGAGATCTCCAAGAAATACTGTACTCATTTAATTTTAACGAGTTTGTCGGTGTGCCGACGCGAGTTGCCGTGGTGGAGAGGAAGGGATACCGTTCCACCTACAGCGCCAATTGTATCGATCACATTTACTCCAATATAAGTCCCGAAATTGTCATTCAAAGCGGCTCAATTACAACAACATTCTCCGACCACCAGGCCACGTTCATCTCGCTACCGACCACTGAATCGGTCACCAACATCGCACGTAAATCAAAATATAACTATGACCAGATAGTGCTAGAGCTCAATAAGACTGATTGGTCCGACGTGTACGCTGTAGATGACATCGATGAAGCATTTGAGTGCTTTAATGCACGAGTAATGGCGTCCGTTAACAGCAACAAGCAGGAACTTAGAATTAAAAGGAATCTTGGGGTACCCAAATCCTGGGTCACTCAGGAATTGCTGACATTGATAAATGAAAAAAATGTGGCATTTAAGGAGTTTAAAGCTAATCCAGATGATGCTGCGAGGCGAGATATATTTAGGAAGTTAAGGAACAAAGTAACCACTGTTTCTAGAAAGTGTAGGCTTGATTTTAATGGAAAACTGGTACAGAAAAACATTCAGGATAGAAGAAATCCCTGGAACGCTATTAGACCTGTTCTAGGTGGCGTACCGGAAAAAAAGTGTGTGAAACTTAGAGTTGGAGATACTATGGTGTCCGATGAGACTACAGTGGCAAACTTGTTTAATCAGTATTACTCGACGTGTGTGACTGCCGACACGGAATGCTCTGAAAGATATGTTATACCTGAGAATTTTCCTCGTGGAGCAACAGAGATCTCATTCCAACCGGTCCATACCCTAAGAATTGCACATCTTTTACGCAAAACAAAGATTTGCTCAGTTGCACCTGAGCAAATACCATCCCAGGTATTGCGAAGAGCAGCCGATGTTCTTGCTGACCCCGTATCACATCTGATCAATTTTTCAATTGCGGCCGGTAAATACCCCAAAGCGCTTAAATTATATCGCGTCATTCCGCTTCTTAAATCTGGTGACAGACTCGCAAAGGAAAACTACCGTCCAGTCAGCATACCGGCCCCAATCTCTAAGGTATTTGAGAAATGCGCATTCGAACAACTTAAAGACCATCTTGATCAACACAATGTACTCAATCGCCGACAGTTTGGATTCCGCCCTAAAATGTCCACCACCGTCCCTGTTATGAGCTTCGTAAATGACGTCCGTCAAAGTCTTGAGAAGAAGAAAACGGTTGCTGCTCTATTTGTTGACCTGAGAAAGGCGTTTGATACCGTCGACATTAATATTCTGATTACCAAACTAGGAGCCTATGGAGCTGACGAACGTGTTCAATCGTGGGTACGTTCTTTTATGTCAGAAAGACAACAAATGGTGCAGATCGGGCAGAAGTTTTCAGATATCGAGAACATATCAGTTGGAGTAGCTCAAGGGAGTATCGGCGGCCCACTGCTGTTCAATATATTTATCAACGATATATTTGAAGTACCAAAACACGGCCGACTGACCCTATTTGCTGATGATACCACAGCACTCTTTGTCGGCGATTCCCGACAAGAGGTAGAGCAGATCATTAAAGAAGACCTTAAGCGACTTTCAGATTGGTTTAGAGCCAATGGCTTGTCCGTGAATTGGTCGAAAACCGGTGTTATCCAGTTCTTATCGCCGAGAGGTGTCCTAAGTATGAACAATGAGACATTTCAATGCGGAAACCACACTCTTAGGATGATGAATGAGACAAAATTCCTAGGCGTTGTCCTGGATTCCCGGTTATCGTTTAAAGCTCATACAGATCACATTCGTAAAAAGATTGTAGGGAGCATTGCTGCTCTGTTCAAGAGTCGTAATATTCTGCCCCGTGATTGTCTGCTCGCCATGTACTACGCCTACGTTCATAGTTATCTGACTTACGCAGTCGAAATATTTGGAATGACTTATATGCGTTTTTTATGCCCCATACATCGCTTGCAAAAAAGAGCCTTGCGCGTAATATGGGGATATCCACCATGGGAGTCCCTTCGTTATAAATACGTAGAGATGTCGATTCTGCCTTACCCTCTGCAAATAGAGATGTCTGTCGTAATAGAGATCAAACGAATTTTAATGGGACTTCATCCCAACCTGCTCAATCTTTCCCATTCGACATCAACCATGAACACAAGGGGATCACACACACAACTTCTGATCTTGTCTACAGCTTCATGTAACCAATCTCGTTTCTCAATATCAAATCTCGGTGCCACATATTGGAACAAGCTCCCCGCAGATGTGCGCGCAACCTCTTCTTTGACAATATTCAAACAAAGTGCGAAGCAATACTATTTAGGTACCTTACTAACATAAGCCGAACATGATAATAATTATAATGACAGTAAATATAATTATAAAAAGACATGCAATATAAACACTCCATACTAGCCTTTGGTGGCTTTGAGGAGCTGTGAACCTCTGTACAAATGTAAACCACTTATGAGAATAATAAAACCTATCTATCTATCTATCTATCTACAATCTATAGATAAATAATCGCAATAACACGAGATACTACGGTAATAATGTATAAAATCTTACTGTAACTTGTACATATGCTTCGCACTAGCCTGTGGCTATATGAAGTTGTAACACAAATGAGAAACTACAATTAAGAATGAATAAACGTCATATCATATCATATCATATCACAAGGCCACAGGTGAGAGAAAAGCTCTTCCTCAAAGAGGCCTTGCGGGTCGAACTGGACGGCCGCGCTACACGAGGAGACGTGCGTCACGGGTGCCAGATGGATCGCAGGACGGTACGGGTAGGTGACCAGGAGCGGGAAGCTGAAGGGCCGGCGGAACAAAGCGGACAATGGCCGGCGGCAGAGCGAGAACACGGAGCGGGTGGATGCCAGGTGTACGGATGGAAAAGCCACGAGTACGGAGCGGTCGAACAGGTCTCGGCGGGCACGCTACACGTGGAAAGGGTGCCTCACGGAGACCAGGATGGATTGCAGGACGATACGAATTGGTGAACAAGGGCCGGCGGAACGAAGCGAACCTAGGCTGGCGACAGTGTGCCTAGTGGTTTTAGACTTGGCTTGCTTGAGGAAGAGGAATGTCCATGCGGTGGAACAATGGTTGAGCGCGGCCTGCACCGGCTTAGCTGCACTAAACTGGTGGAGCTTACGCAGGGCCGCCACGATGTTATGACGTCCCCGGCGCGCTTTTAGGCAAGCCGGCTACTGCGTCACGCTGGAGCCTGGTGGATTGCAGAGGGACGGCAGGCGTCGACCGGATGGCCTTACCAGCCGGGTCTGGGACCGTAATCGGCCGCTGGCGTGGGACGTCACTGTCTCTGACACGTACGCCCTCGGATATCGTGCACTAGCCAGCGCGGGCATCGGCCACATCATTCACCAACGGGAGATGCACAAACGGCGCCTATACGCGCATCTTCTTGAGGACCATGTGGTAATGGCGTTTGGTCTCGACCCATCTGGCGCTTGGGGCAAGGATGCACTCAAACTGACGAAAGAGCCCGGGAAGAAGCTGTTTGAGGCTACAGCGGAGCCAAGATCAACCGCGTTCCTCCGACAGAGGGTGTCCTTGGAGCTCCAGAGAGGCAACGCCAAGATGATGTTGAGTGGTCAGCGACACTCGAAAATAACAATGATGTTATATAATTAATATATTAGTGTTGTGATACATGTACATAAAAATAATAATAGAACCCTGTTTCCAAAAAAAAGATATTATTATTATAAACTGATTACTAATAAGTACTAATAACACTACAGATAACTATAATGACAAGTAAAACGATGTATGAAACACGGATGATCTGTAAGGAGCGTGTGTTTAAAAATAGTAATAAACTGAACTGAGCTGAACTATATAATGTGATGCTGTCTATTACTGATGCTAAGAGACGGTACCGAAAATCAGTCGTTTCCCCGGTTTGCGGGAAAAAATTTCGTAGCTTTGCCAAGGCTTTGGCTGCTTTTTGCTGCGAAGCGCACATAAGGCGTTCCAGTAAGAGCCCTATCCAGGATCAAGGTCAGGTATTTGACCATGAGCGTTTGTGTTACTGAGTGGCCTTTCAGGTGTGAATCTAGAGTCTGTGGAAGACGCTTCAGGCTGTTTAAAAAAGTTGTTTTCGCTTCATTGAAGACCTAGCATGTAGATATATTGTCGGATATCCGCCAGGACTGTTCCTTCGGGAGGTAACGATCAGTGCCAGGCACCGGATCGTTACCTTCCGTTACCAACGATCGTTCGCGTAGGCACCACCGTTCTACTTTGTTGAAGATACCGATGAGGTCGGTAGAGATTTCAAAAAGCTGCAACCAAGCAAGCTTAAAGAATATGAGCCTAGGTATGAAATGCGCGGGAACATACACGAATACAGAAGCAAAAAAGATGTCCACTACGTACTGGCCAACCAAAGAGCAGAAAACTAGATTGTAAATATGTGTATTCACGCAGATAAACAACACAATATGGGAAGCGACCACAATTTGATAACATTTAGCGGTCAGAGTAGGCAACCAAAACTTAAAAACAGCAGAACAAAACTACAAACAACATTTTTGAAAGGGCTAGACCGGTGGAAGGAAACAGAGGTAACACTACCGTATAGATTGATCGATAGGTTTTATTATTCTCATGAGTAATTTACATTTATACAGATTTCACAGCTCCTCAAAGCCATTAAAGTATGGAGTGTTTATATGAAAATGGTATTAGAATGGCAAGGCAAATCTTGGATTATCATAATTGTCTGTCTGGCACTAAGCCACACAATCACCTCCTGGTGGAATAAAGGTTTAAATTGAAGTTTGCAACTAAGAGGAAACCCGTTCAGACAACACAGAAAGGCTGTATACCGAAACGACACTGAGCAAGCGAATAAGCTACAGAAAAAAACACATGAAAGCAAAATGAAACAAAGCGAGGATATAGCCAACGCCATACGATAAACCAAACTTAACGATTTAAAAACACAACAAACAATAGCGTAGAGAAGAGTATGATACGTTTCTGCGAATGCACAAAGCAGAAGGATACAATAGCTGGAGATAACGAAAGTGGAGAGGAAAAGTGTACGCACAACAAGAGATAAATGAGGCACTAAATGCTATGTTTGATGCTAAAATATATGAATTACAATATCGACAAGCAAATGTAAGAAGAGCAGATATTGGCTGGCGGACAACTAAAGAAAAGATCGAACAGGAGGTTATTAGGTCAAAAGACGACAAAACTGCATGTGGAGAGGATGGGGTACCATTAAAATTGATCAAGAATATTGGTGCGCCAATGTACACATACCATTTGATAAGACTCTTGCTGGAGAAAAGATACATCAAGAATGGTTAGCAGGGAGAGTCGCCTTTATACCGAGGCCAAGAGCGGAAAATACGAAATTGTCCAATCGCAGACCAATAACAGTAACGAGAGTTGTATACAGAATATTTGCTGCAATCCTTAAGGACAGTTGCAACATTCCTAGATATACGACTCTACGAGTCTACAATACGGCCGATAGAAACACGCTTGGGAACAAAATGACAAAAAGTGGGTTAGGACCGGAATGGGTCAATATATTTAAAGAAATATATGACAGGACCTACATCTTCGCAAAAATGGATCGATTACAACAGGGTTAAAGAAAGGACAGGGGTGCCCTTTCTCGGTGTCACGGTAAGGAGGTAGCACGACAGGTATATGAATCGAATCAGGGTTATAAAATAGTTTACACTAGGGGTGATGAGATGGTATCTCTCCGACCGCGTGTCTTGTTGTTTGCAGAGTTAACATGGTGATTTTAGCGGAAGGTGTTGAATAGATGCAAAAGATATGTGCGAATATAATATTTTCCGGGGATATCAGGGAGACACCGCTAAAGATACAGGAGAAATAAGTCGAATAAATAAACGCATGCAAATACTTAGGAGTTATAATAGAAAACACACATGTGTAGCACAGTTTATCAAAGGGGAGTTCAGAGTCACTAGCTTTTGGGCAAGGGAAGCACAAGCAAATATATTGCATGTCAGCCGTCCAAAAAACATAACTGTAGGTAACGAAGAACGAAAATTGGGCCGCCAAATTGCTCACAACAAAACTAACTCAAGAAAATATAAGCAAATGGCATTGACGGCCAATTTGTTTTGCAACTTGAACGCAAATTTAAGTGCATTACGAGATGATAACAATTAAACAAATAACCAAGGATGTAAACAAGCACATTGACAAGACAGCAGAAGAAAGATGGAGAGCGGATATAAAAAGAAAGACATTTTTCCAATTGTACAGACAACAAAACAAAAATACGGCCGAAAAGATTTTATATACTCGAACTCGCAAGCCTCAGGGCTGTTTGCAGATTGCAGGGTCGAGATGCTCAACACTCGCTGATGACCAGATACTCGGAAACTGAAAGCCTTCGGTGTAGAGCGCGCTGAAGTGCGACGAGCTAGGAGGACAGTGTTCTTGGCCGAATCATTAGGTTTCGGTGATAAACCACCATGGCAAAAGATAAATGAAATAAGACGCACGCTAGGGAAATAGCATAGATTCTAAGGAACCATGGGGAAACACCCCGCTAAACCAAACAATTGTGTAATTAGGTAGTAATATAACCATTATGATAATCCAATGATTAGCATAAATGCACTACAGACGAGGATGTTTGTAAAAATATATAATACCATGGTAATAATATAAAAGCACACGAAGCAGCACGCTATGTGACATACTGCACAGGAAGCGCATCTGATTCAAAATATATTCGACAAGGAATAGTAAATAGGACTCATAAATATGCGCTTAAAATATCAGCTTCTCGTCTAATGTAACGCCTAGAAACTTCGTGTCCTTTAGAAGCGAGACGGCTAATCCAAGGGAATTGATCGCAACCGTCGCGGAAAAAAATTGCATTATACCTGTTTTCCTCCAATTCATATAGAGACCATCGCCCCAGAATCATGAGGATAATCTCTGAAGGTTCTCGCGGACCACAGCCTCTGCCTCAGTTGGGGAATTCCAAAATAATAGGGGAGTGGTATCGTCCGCAAACAATGTCAATTTTGCATGTTTTGTTACGCTAAATATGTCGTTAATTATTTTTTTAAAGATGAGTGGATCAACTATACTGCCCTGAGCTACTCCAACCGATATATTCCTTACATGACTTGCTTTCTATAATTTCTGTTTCGACATAAACAACCGCAGCCAGGACAAGAAAATATCATCAGGTCCATATGGAGTTAACTTCTTAATTAGAATATGTACATCAACCGTATCAAATGCTCTTCTAAGATCTATAAATTCACTATTTATAAAATCTATTATTAGTACTATTATCAACTATATATATATATATATATATAAATATAGATTTCTGTCGTGGCCCATTCGAGGGCTGTTAAGGCTACTGCCAATACGGGGGGAACGTTCTGCATAGGTACCCCCGGACCGGACGGTTAACGCCCATTGGGTACCGACCGGAACGCCTGCTGCCTTGGCTTAATAGGCATAATGAGAGCAAAATGGCAACACGAACGCAGACCGCCTGTCGAGAGGACCATCTGGCCACGCAGCTGCCCTTCGCAGCGGTGGGGAACCCCTGCTCTGGAGTGGGTCGAACCTCCTTCGGGGGGCGAGTAATATTCTGGGGTGTAACGCGGAATCGCGAGGTGATCGCGTCTAATCGGTAGGGCGGAGTAGTGTGGTACCTCCATTCCGAATCTCGATAGGGGAAGGGGTGGGGGAGCTGCTGGCCTGTCTATTCGGGCTGGCGGGCACTCCCGCGTTATGTCCGCGCGTAACCTTCGCGGGCGGCGGGAGTGTAAGTATTTCTCTCTTTTGCTATATATATATATATATATATATATATATATATATATAACAAGGTTGTTACGCTACGCTTATCCACAAAAGCCTCATTCGACCAATAGACAATGCTATGGTGTTTGCTGAACAAATAGACCTTAGCTTTATTGAAATCACCTGAATCACCGTTTTGTTGCTGTTGTTGTGGCTGTCGCTTTTGTTGTGTCGCTGTCTTTACTAATGCTTATCGTCACTATGTAAACGCGTGGAACAAATTATATAACCCCGACAATAAATATCTGCTACACAATTAAAGCAGCCAACTTGTCTTCCTTACCGTATTATGATGTAATATGTTATACGTAATTCAAGTACAAATAATAATACTATTATAGGCGTTATTTATTTTAATTACATTACTTTAAACATTATTTAAAGCTGCTTGAAAACAATGTCTTCCCTCAAATTACATAGCTACCGCCCCCTTTCCCGTTTGTTGTTGCGCCTCCCTGCCATTACTTTCTTACAAGTCTACTGTTCCATCACCTATATATATATATATATATATATATGAAAAGACAAAATATCAAAGGGAGAGTGGTAATGCTTGGTCAAAAAGTTGCTTCTTAACCGCTTCATTGTAGCGTGGACTGCCAGCAGAACGAGATGAGTTATTCTCGTATGGAGCAAAAAGTCTTCGCATAGATTAGTCCCAAAGTATTGACCAAGAGCAACCCACGTTTTAAGCATATCTCACGTAGGAGTACCTGAAATATGGTTAAATCGCATCTTTTCATTCCAATAATGTGGTTAATTCCTATCGATCTATTGCTCTACACGTATACGCCTTAGTTAATGCTACTCGGTCTCACATGACCGATCGAGCAATACTCGTCGTCATCTGCGACCTCCATATCCGCCAGCTGAAGTTGACTGTTACCAAGCGACGTCCCAGCGTTCCTCTACTTCTACCATAAAACGTTCTCCGCTGGCAAACATACATAATTATGCCATCTGTACACCCACCTCCTACTTACGTTAGAGCTAAATCTAGTCTGAGTCTGGGGCTCGACGTCAAGTCGTGGACTGGCGCCGACTCTCCCCTCTTTACACTATTTTGACCACATGCCATGTACATTCGTTAGTACTGTACGCATAGTGTTGCGTCAGAGGACAAGAGCACGTGAACAGACACGTTGCTTGTTGTCTTGTTACGTCAAGGCAACGTCGAGTGAGACTTGCCTTTAAGCAAGCTTCGCTTCTAGCAATATATTGCTCTCCTCGTGTGTGTGTTCATGTGTATGTTCTTGTGTGTCCTCGTTAGTTTACTGTCGTCTTGGGACAGGCCGATATCCTCCACCACCACCGCCACCTCGATAACCACCACGGTGGCCACTTCCGCCACCTCCGGCTGCTCGCCGGTTCCCTCCGCTTCCGTTGCTGCCCCCGCGACCTCCACGCGAATGCTCGTTATTCCTCTGCATGCCACCATCCCGAGATCCGCTAATGGGAGGAGGTCGACGTTGCTGCTGCTGTTGATGGTGGTGATCCTTACCAGAGTTGCCTCTAGAATGACCGCCACCTCCAGAATGCTGTTGTTGATAATGATGTCCGTTTCCAGCATCCGCCCCATCTCTGTCATCATCCCACGTCATTGGCTCGATATCTTGCATCAGGACCTGATGAGATCGAAAATATACATGAACAGGAGGAAACGCACACTGGATTGCCTGTATCCTCAGCTCTCAACGGATTATATATATATCGAAAAAAATTGGATTATAAAAGTCAGTACAGGGATCTTGGGGTGACAATAACTACAGGGGATGATTATTTAGAGGAAGAAGGCTGAAAGAGGAAGAAATGCAGTAAGGTGTAAGGGCCTCTGGGAATTTAATAAATAACATAAAGTAACAAGGAATATATAGAAGGCCATGTTTGTGCCAGGATTGACCTTTGCTAATGCCTCTCTGGTCCACAGCGCAGGGTTGAGAAAGAAGTTAGAAACAATACAAAGAGCGGTGATAAGATTTGCATTGGGTTGCCGTTTTAATTGCGCCAGGGAATTCCTTGAGGGGAAAGGGGGAATGTCAACATTTATACAAAGGGAAGTACAAAGTAAGCTTAGATTTAGTAGTAGGATTGAAAGTGTCGCAAATAAAAGATGGTTTAAACAGATGCAGCTGGTAAAGACGGCACTTAAGATTAAAACGAAGTGGGATCGCAGAGTAGAATTTGCAGCTAGGGAGATTGGGATACAATTGTCAGCAATGGGCAAGAGCGAAGGCATCAGAGAAAATGGTGAAATTGAAGGTAAACAAGTCATATACAGACAAATGGAAATTGGCAATGGGCTCCAAATCAAGTTTGGCAACTATGTATGGAAACGAAAAGCGGGAAAGGGGCGGGGTAGAATGGGTATACGATAATTCAAGAGTGAGTGAGCTATTGGCAGATGCCAGGGCAGGGATGTTGGAGACAAGGATACATAGAGCTAAATATAAGGAAGGGCAAAGTACAGAATATCGAACATGTGGGCTAGAGAATGAGTCAATCGAACATATTATTAAAGAATGTATAGCCTTAGGAGGGAGCAGAGATATAGAGCTGTCGGAGGCCCTAGCTCTAGGACCACATGTTAGAAATGACCTGGTCGATATTACAAAGAAGAGGTTGTCACAATGGAAAGCAAATACTCAGTAGGTATTGAAGTAGACATGGATTATATGGATGCGTAGGTAATACATA
The DNA here is from genome assembly GCA_003439945.1 of Dermanyssus gallinae. NCBI lineage: Eukaryota > Metazoa > Arthropoda > Arachnida > Mesostigmata > Dermanyssidae > Dermanyssus > Dermanyssus gallinae. The sequence continues at coordinate 233,264 of QVRM01003456.1, read as the reverse complement.
TGCTGCCGCTCTAAGCGCCCCTGATATAAAAGGGTGACATGTGGATTTAGGTATACATGCCAAGCGAACAATAAATCAATCATATATATATATATATAATTTCTGCTTGATACGCAATATTATATTGCTGATCTAGGCAACTCCGTAAGTCTGACTATATAAATGCTTATGTTCGTACGCTTATCGCCGAAACGGCACTCTCTGTCCCGCGCGTTAGCACCCTCATTGTGAGAACTGTTAGGATGTTGATCATGGTATTAATCTGTACTATGTCGTCTCAATGTCCGCATTCATGAGCGTTTTTATCTCATAAATATCTCTCATTGATTCAGTGAGTCCAGGGTCGCTTTGTAGGAAGAGGAATCACCTCAAAGTCCCTACTGATCTGCCTCACTCTTAGCTTTCGCTGCGCCAGATGGGTTGCGCTTTTTCACTTGCGCAACATAACAACATGACTCCCTATTCTATTGTAAGATGTAGCGCCCATGGAACGGGCATCGTGTTTGTAACTTAAAGAACAAACCTATCTTTCGCATGGAGCTTGTCGATTATATTACGTGATAACTTTAGTCAGGTTTTTTTTCAATAAAGGTATAAAAAAATATTCGTATATAATGAAACAATAGATACAGCTCAATAATACCAAATAAATATAATCATATACTATAAGTGAAATTAAGGTCACCTCTTCATAGTTTCCGTATTCCACAAAAGATACAACACAGGTTTGTCCACTGGTTGACATTTCATGTACGACGGCACGGTACATGCAGCCATCCTCCCAATATCTAGCGTAAACGCGCTGACCAGTCCTCAACTTATGAGAACTTTGATGGGACGTGACAGGCCCAGCTACGCTGCTTCCACTGGTGTGACGCGTTGAGCGTGTACTAACACTATTTCGCTCTGTAGAATAGACGCCACTGGAAGATGTATGTTGGTCGTTGCTGGCGCTGACAGACGAAACGTCCTGCGATTGATGCTGGCTGGTCTGATTGCGTTGTGTCGGGGGTGCTTGATCTTCGATCCGGCGGGGTGCATTTTGGCCAGACGCAGGTAGGGTTGGAAATTCAGCTACATAATTCTCTACTCGCTGGCCACGTTGTGGGCCAGGTCCCCTGCCTCCATGATTTTCGGTACCAGTTCTTAATGATCGACCTCCGCCATCCCTGTACTCTCTAGACCCCTGAGCCCCATTGTCGCGGATCTCGCGACTACGCGGCTCATACGAACGAGAGTCATTGCTATCCCTGGCTCGATGAATGTCTGTATGCCGTTTGCTGAGGTCATCCCTCCCAGAGGGTCGGTTTAACTTTTCTCCCCTAGTTCCGCCTCTACCAGTGTCTTGAGAACGCGGTCCCACTGAAGATGTGTTGCCGCCAGCGTTTCCCTGCGACCAGTTACGGTTGCCTCGCTGTCCGCTATTGCTCTCGTAGGATGCTTGATGGGGTTCTCCAGACGCCAATCCGTTGTGACCGTGTGATTGTTGTTGTTGTTGCTGCGGCTGTTGTGAATGATGCTGCGAATGAGAGAAAGTCGTACGAACATCATCGCGACCACGCGTTTGTCCGTGTTGCTGTTCCGGCAAATTGACTTGCGTTGAGATCATGTCGAAAAGCGTGGTAGGAGCGGAGGGTTGCGCTTTGCTGGGTCCATCAGAACCCAGTAGACTCTGTCCAGTGCTATACTGCGACTGAGTCCGGGGACCACCCATTTCACGAGGACCTTTTTTCCCTCGAGGGCCACGATCCCCCCTATCACCGCCATCTTCTCGATATCCGTCAAATCGGTTATTTTCCCGGCCATTATCAGGTCCGCCTCCCCGTGGCGGACGATCACGGTCACCTCGGTCGCCTCGAATTGATAGTGCCTGTAAGTAAATGGGGATAAAATGAGGACATGATACATGAGGTATAAATGCCTAATATACGTGTTTACTACAGATATTATTTAATGTCCATTATTCCATGAATAATGCCAATGATAAAATAATGAAATACTGCATCGAGTCCAGTTATTATGTACACAGTTATAGAGACTTATATTATTATCATAAAAAGCGTAAGAAGTTTTTCTTCCCACCTTCGAACATGTCCTGTGCAGATATGAGCAATGTAGTCGACCACATTTGTTTTAAATAATCTTGACTTTTTGAGATCGGCTAAATGTTTTAGACACTCCTAAATGCATGACTGTATCTTATTTGTAAAATTTAATTTGTATCTTAATTATAGATAAATTGCACTAAACTATTAAATGCGTCTATATAGCGATATGTATGTATTTGCTATATACGTATTGCTAATACTACATTATAATTTATTTATTAACTTTGCTATGTTCGCACCAATAAAGTAAATAAATAACACAGCACCAATAGACGCAATTTGTGTGCAAATGGTCCGGATTATTCACGCCCATCATACCGTTTGGAGAAATAGTTGATCTAGAGAATTATGTTAGTACACTCAAACCAGTGATTTTATGTCTATTTGAGTAGGATGTGTACTTACGTTCAAAGCTGCGGTAACATTGTAGTTATTATTGCGTAGGGCGGTGCCAGCGGCCTCAGCGGAGAAGCCTCGGGCGCAGATCGTTGCGATATCCGCGTCATGCATTTCACGGGCTCCGCCGCCAAACACTTTACGCTTACCACCGCTTTGTTGTGTTGCTGCAGTCACCTCTTCAATAGTTGACATGCGATGCCGCTCAAATGCCTCGTTTGGGACCGCTTTTGAACCACCCGCCTGGCATGACAGGTCCAACAAACAAATCGATTTCATTCAAACAAAAAAAGAACACAAAACAAACTCAGTTGTAGAGCATTTTCTTGTCAGCTAACAAAAGTTACGTTATCTATGTGTCATGTAAAAAAACCGCGTTATTTTGTCCAATCATTTACTAGCTGTTTTCAAACACTGACCTTATCCATAGCCTTGAACGCTCCGCCAGTTTTCAGCTGTTTCAAGAGATCTTTATCGATCTGCTCGCCAAAGGGTACCCAGGGTGGCGGTCCTGCTTCGCCGGACGTTCGCTTATGGTGCGACAGATCCTTAGCTAGCTTCCACTTATCGACCAAATGCTGCACAGTGCCTCCCAAAACCTTGAAGTCTCTACAAATATCACAGATAAAACAAAATCAAATCAAATACTTTTCTAAAAAGTTTGCTAATTGTAAGTATCTCTATAGATCAATGAAAAAAAACAGTTCGTCGCGACACCTGAAAAGTAGGCGAGCGTCCAATTCAAGGCGCAAGCACATAATATTAAAATTTAGTGAAAAAGTTCATTTGACCCATGGTTAAAACACGTAATAATAACGGCCAGTGGCAACAACCCGTCGAATTGAAACAAAGTAGTAACGTTTTTAAGCTAAATGAGCTTCTATAGAGCATTGCCAGAAATAGGCTGCGTTTAAGTCTTCAACGTAGTTGAGTGCGATCTTTATACCCAGCACTCTTGAGTTCTAAACTATATAAAGAAGCAAACTCATAAGCTGCTTATCGACACCTTTTCGTAGCACTCATCACCTTTATATATATGTGTATATATCCGATCGCGGCCTTTGACACAAAGGGCTCGGAAGCGCAATGTTAAGAAGGCGACGACACCAAGCAGTATCGGAACTATCTTGTCTGACCTGGCAAAAGTACTCCAGGGTATTAGTCCTGACCTGGCAGCCACACTCACAACAATTGCCGAAGCACTAAAGCCGTTATTAGCTTTGCTGCCGGCAGTCGATAAGCTTAAAAACGTTTCCCTAGAATGGAAGAGCACAGCCCCACCAGCAATCTAGCGATGCCACAAAACGTTCCAGGTGACGTTGGAGAGGACCTTAACAGGATCGCCTGACCTGTGTGCAATGCCAGATATATAAGAAGAGGACTTTCTAGGCACATGTCCGCTGGACACCCCGGCGTCGGGAGCATAGAAGTAGCGCCGACCACTGGCGCATGGGCCACCCCGACACATTCAGAATACCATGCGACATGCAAAACTAGTCCGGGTGTTGCCCAAGTCAGTTAGGGCATCCGTCGCAAACGAGCTCACAAAAGTTTTATCAAAGGTCGCCTCAAACAACAACATCTAGGTCTGGTACTCACTGTTTTCCTTTGCGCCGGTGATGCTGCGCCTTCCCCGAAATCCGAAACGACACCCGTTCCCTCACAGTGATTATCAAAAAGAACCTTCGCGACTTTTCGCATGGTTTACGGGTTGAGAACATCGTATACCATAAAACGAGGGCTACTACCAGGAGGGACCCTGATGAGGTCTGTAGACGCGCCATAGTCCAGCTCTCCGAAGGGGACGTCCATGGCGCCGCCAGGCTTACTGGCTCTACGGACACATTTATACCTCAGTCCAAAAGCCTTCAGTCTCTTGTCCGAAAGGGCTTGTGGACAAACATCCACAAGCCCCTTCGGACCTTTGCTTACCATCTCGTCCCACGACTATACTGTCATCCACTACCTCTAGCAACGAAGTGTGCCTGACCGTGAGATCCTTTGCCAGGAGCTCTGCAGCGGGTCTTGACTTTCTTAGGCCTCGACTTCTTCAGGACCTCCTGTCCGTCGCCGACAGACTAGCAGATGCACTGGCAAAGAATCTAGAAATTCTTCGTTGGGGGTCTCCCCCTGTAACCCCTCAACCTATTATATTTGGAGCACGACTATTTGCTCCTAAGAAGAAAGACGGCTCTCTCCGCCCGATGGCATGCTCGTCTACACTCCGAAGATTGGCGTCAAAAATAAGGTGCGCTGCCAACAAGGTTGAAATATTATCGGCAATTGGTCCTCATCAGTTGGGTTTGCAACTACGGGCGGTATGGAGATCGGAATTCAAACCTCCCGCGCATTTATACACTGCCGCAGTGGCCCGAGCGTTCTGGTTAAGCTAGATTTTCGCAGTCTGGCCTTCAACAAAGAGACCCTCTAGGTCCGCCCTTGTTTTGCTTGTGCGTAAAGGACTTGATCGACTTCTTACAGTGTCCTCTAAATGCCTGGTATCTGGACGACGGTGTGCTTGGGGGTGACCTAGCAATGGTAATCGGTGGTATCCATAGAGTCCGGGACTTCGAGAATATTAGCAGTCTATCCCTAAACCCCGGAAAATGCGAGGTCTACGGGCCCCGAGGATATGATCTCGCCGTATATATCGGAGCTATGCCATATTCTTCCCGGTTGCAAGGTAATCCAGAAAAGTGACATTGAGCCTCTCGGGGTTTCTCTCTGTCGAGAGGGGCTACCTAGGGACTCTGACGCGTGGAAAAAAACTTGAAGTGGCCGCCAGCCGTCTTCTATCGCAGGGATCTCATCGCGAAATATACCTACTAAGATCGCGCGTTTTGGCGGCCCGGATAACTCACTTGCTTAGAGGGGCCAATTTTTTGGAATTGACCGAGAGCCTTCGAACTTTCAACGAGTGGACCCTGAAGACACTGGAGGTGCCCCTGAACGTACGCATTTCACCCGATGCAGGCTTGCAGGCTTTGCTTCCCATATTCTTAGGTGGACTGGGAATTCCCGACGCTGTAGGCGTTGGCTGGGCCTGCCATCGTCTCCTCTATGTCCCAGGCATTGGAAAAGTTCAAACGATTACTGGACGACACAGGTAAAAGTGCTTACGATCACACTTTGGCAGGCTTATTCGAGAGATTAACTTCTCTGTGCGGTGCCATACCCACTGACACTATTCTCCAGAAAGACTGGTCGCCCCCACTGCAAAAGAAGACATTTGCGCATCTCCTTGAGCAAGCCCCCATTGCGACTGGCAAGGCGAGGCTGTGGGCAGTCTCCGCAAAAAGCGCCGGGGCCTAGTAGAGTGCCTATGTGAGCACTGGGGGTTACAGGCTCTCCCCAGTGCTCACTTAGGCACTCTACTTAGATGACGACACTGTTCGGACTAGCGCGGGGCTACGCCTGGGGACAGCTCTCGTAATCCCTCACCAATGAAGATACAGCGATCAAGTGGGGCCACAAGCACACAATGGTCTCTTGTGCCTTAAGCTCAGGTCGTCGAGCCCGGCACGCAGCACTTAACGAGACATTTAGCCGAGCTTTGAGGTCTACTGGCTTTCTTTGCATTCTCGAGCCTCCTGGCCTCTGCAGGAATGATGGAAAGCGACCGGACGGACTGACACTAACGTCCTTCGAGATGGGTCGCATGCTGGTATGGGATGCAACCGTTACTGACTCAGTAGCCCCCTCAATGGTCAGTGTGGAAGCGGAACATGCTGGTCACGCGTCTATGTTGACGGAGGCGAATAAGTGCAGAAACTACGCCAGTATTACCTACCACGACTTTCGCCCACTGGCCTTCGAGACATTGGGGGGACCTGGCCCGAAGACGCACAAACTTATTCAGCGTCTCGGCGAGGCGCTAAATCGTTCGAGAAGGGGACACTAGAGCTGTCGAGAACCTGCACCAGAGACTATTGCTGGACATTCAGCGGAGTAACGCCACGTCTATGCGTGTAATTCTGCTAGACTGGACACGCCCGAACCTGGAGGATAAGTGACGTTTTTACTTGTTTTATCCGGTGTACACGTTCATAAGGGGACAATTGTTGCCTCTTACATATAAGCATAAAGAATGAAGACTATTGATTTTCTTATTATTACATTATTTGATATACTCTCCAAAAACGTTTCCCACCGAGACTTCAAAGCGTTTATACTCGAGCAGAATTTCGCGTCCTTAGACTAAAAATAGGCACTGACAGCAGCCTTAACCTCTTCATTGCTGTAAAAGCCCTTTCCACCGAGACTACTCTTGAATTTTCCGAAGAGCAGATAATCACAGTCCAGGCCCAGAGAATAGAAGGGGGGAGGTCTAAATAAGTTCCAACCTCAATTAAGGACAGTTTTGCCAATGCTAGCCGCGACCTGTGTGCAGGAGCATTGTTCTAGTAACCCAAGGCAAACTTTTTCTACAAAGCTGGCTTGAGTTCTTTTTATTCTTCTTCTTCTTCCTCCTTTTCTATCTTCTTTTTAAATTATCCCACGTTGCTCCCAAAAAAACGTCTCTCGGTAGAGTGGCGATGGACCCAACATCATCGACGAAGCGGAAACATGCACGTCCTTATGCCCCTGGTTAAGCAAACGCGTCACCCGTTTTGCTCTGAGCTTTTTCACGTTCCAGGCATCCTTGGTGGTTATAATTCAGGCATCCTTGGTCTAAATTATTTTTTACTTTAATTTTCTAACGCCAATATATTGCACGAGAAAAGCGGCCAAACGAGATTGTAACGGCCAATCACCATTATATTTATTTACTGCTAGCAGTCAAAGACTTGCCCTTTCCAATTGCGTAAGAGGACGCCAAAATTCGAACTCTAAGTAGTCCATTCTAAACACTTTTTGAACTACCTATTATATATATTTATATTTCCTTTTCAAGAATTTTCAAATGTAAACATACCTTTCTGAAAGAAGAACGAATCCATTGCAGACAGATACGGATTGGGGATTTAAAAGCAGCTTTGTTCCTGGGGGCGTGTGCTGCACACTCAATCCACACTTGCCCTCCAAAACGGCAGAAAAGGGCGTTACTCCATCTGTCAAGTATAACCTAAATCAACAAAGCACACGGGGCAATGTGTGCAATACCAAACGTTAGACTGTGATATTTCGCAGTTAACAAAGCAATAGTGCACAGCCATATTCGATAGTACAAAGTTTACATACAATGGTGAATCAAAATGTTAAAAAACATATTTATTTAAAAACATTCTTTCATTGTATAGAGCTTAGACTCCTGCAAACTTGGCAATAACCTCGTACATCACAAACGCTCACACTGTAAATGAATACAATTAATAAATAAAGCTACTAACTAAGTGTCGCCCAACAATCATGGTAGTAAATATCATTATGTTTAAAAAAAATTAATTCAATATCCATAATACCTAATAACAATGGGCCTAATTGTACTACGAATGACTGAGTTACATAACTAAAAGTTATTGGTATCCGCCCATATAACGTCGCGCTAAAATGCTGTTATGTGGCTGAGGCCACTTACCTGAGATATTTGTTGCCGTGATCGTTTTCGGGGTCAGCCTTCGGGGCAGCAGCATTGCGAACACGCTGTATCTGCCACACAGCAGGACCAGACACCTTCTCGACAGCGCGCAGGTTGCGTGTCAGATCATCCGGAAGACTGCCAGATCCTATCTCGCATAAATCAGTCTAAAAATGAGAAGACATACAATAAACAAGCATGTCATACGTTACTTCACCACTAAGCAGATGGGTATGCAGTTAAACTCAATCTTAAGCATTTCTGGCTGCAGTCTCAATACCGGCTAATTACCTAAATATGAAATATAAAATTTTGAGCCGCTGCTACAAGACACATTACAAAACAGACGAGGACAGCTTGGCGATTAGTGATAGAGAATCGACAGTTTAGCGACCTTGTAATACATAACTATATTTTAAAAAGTGTATTGTGATCTGAGCACTGCTAAGTCAAGTAGTGCGGAAATGAACTCATTCGCACCACATCGTAATTAACCTTAAAAACTACCAAAAAAGCTGATAGCAGCTACAGCGCACTTGTGTTTTGTGCACTATTTCCAAAACCGCACCTGGCTGGGGGGGGGGGGATATTGTGTATAGTCAGTCACCGAAAACAACTGCCGATCTGGCTGCGGTAGGGTCCCAGATTACTAGAGAAATGTGCTTGGTTCGCGCAAAAAAGACATTTTTAGGAGCGGTTTATTTTAAGCATTTTTATGCTGCTTACGATTAATAATACTAATAATATCAATTGGGTAATAATGCACCATCTCTTTTTATTGAGACATATGTACCCCCCGTTTTTTGCCCGATCATGGCCGATTATAGTCCACTCCGGCACTCATCTTGTCCACAGTAACATACGTTTAGCGGTTACAGTAGTCGGCTGCCGTGATTTCAGGTCTTTACGCGCGGTAGCTAGTCGGTAATAAGATTACGGCTCATACGGGTGATTTATGCTTAATCTGCCGAACAAGCGCAGAATCCGAACCGGTATCACTTTAGTGTGCTTTTTGCACGAACTGGTTTCATACATCAGTCACCCAGCAAACAGGTGTTATATTACAGCCTGAAACTGCTTAATTTATCGACTCTCCGACGAACAGAATAAACCAAGGCTTGATATATCAACGCATGAACCCGATCCGCCGACTTAAGAGTAAGTTCGTTGCACTTGGCTTTGGCGTCGATTGTTTGTCACATCCCTTAGCTCAAAAACAAAACGATACAACAGAATCAACTTAATAAAAACTCCAACGCTGGGCACAATTTGTTTCAGTCCAATAGATGGCTGCCTCACTAACTAAGGCCGAAATAGAGTCTGCGCGAAAACATAAGCATGCGTTGCTTATCGGAAGCGATGTCAAGCTATTCCAGAGAAACTTCCGCTCCCTCCTTCCTAAAGAACTGGACTGGTTAGCAACTCATCAAGCCAATCAGCCTAGGATATAGTAAAAGTGGCCATGGCGGACTTCAATATCGAAAACACTAGCACAGTCTTCCACCATCCAGGTGACTTCGAGATACTGCAACTAGAAGGTACTATAATGTTATCAGTTGAGGGTGGCTTTGTTGAGTGTCTAAAGGAAAAACACCCTGATTCAGAATTCACGATGACTTTCAGTGCTTGTGGCAATCTTGGATTATTGTCAAAAAGCCAACTCGGATCAGCAGAGTCTTTCGGAGGGCAACCTCCTGAAGTACATGCCCCTGACTCGGATCTTGTCCGATTCAGTCAAAGAAAGTACAGCCCTAAAACGACAGACCAAATAGCCCAGGTAACTACCAGAAGCGTCGCACGCTTTTTTAATATGGAGTTATAGAGACATTAAAAAACGACCCTTCATAAAGGGATTTCTCAAAAAGAGAAAGTGACGAGGGTGACACCAACCACTACATTGACGCCAAGGGAAGAGGTTCGGAAACCCGCTCCTCGGCCAACAACTTCGACAAGTCGGTCAACCCCACCCGTAAATCGTCGCTTCACCGCGTAACAAGGTCCCACAATACGCCCTCGAAACCCAATCTCCAAGAGTCCCGATGCAGGACCTCAGCGGCCTCAAGGACTGTATGCAGCGCACAGCACTATAACTGGCGGACGCCGATGGCAACGAGTCACAACAAACGCAACAACAACCAGTTGTATGCCAATTTGACTGCAAAGAATTTCAAAGCATAGCAAAATCTGGACTCCGCAAACAATCATCAGGATTCGGCGTCGTTGTCTTGATAGAAACATTTTCCGTTCAACGTTTCAATGTCCTTGGATATTATTGCTTCTATTGTTGCTCTAAATGAGTTGCTTGCGGTCGTCTCGCAGGTGGCGATATTATTCCTGCTGCTGAGCCTGTGATATTCAGAGAATAATGTCGTAGTTCCTTCGTCACCCACACGTGCGTACTCGGTGCGGTGACAGTACTGACCAATTACTGGAGATGATTAGCATCGCTGTGATCTTCGTTGGCGTTGGACAGACGATAGTGTTAACTGAAGATCTCAATTGTTTCAGTTGTCGACTGAAGCATGACCTCTCGAGTGAACGGACTACCGCCCTGAATACTGACTTGATGCCTACGATTTGTGGGTGTGTACCGATAGGTGACCCCCACTTGGTATACCAATGCCAACCTGCAGCGGGTTGGTTCTACAGGAACCCCGGGATGCTCAACAATCGACATTTTCGCAACTTAGTCCCGCGAGACTGTGTGATATATGAAGGACCGGCTTTCCGTGATTTACTGACGGGTATTAAAAGAAGGTTAACTCTGTCTGTCAAATCGATTAGTACTCAAAGATGACGCACCGGCGTGGGGAAACGCCTGGATAACCACATGGTTATTTCGCTGTTTGCTCGGATTAGCCCTGATAGACCGCAATACAGCTCTCTTAAAGAGGCCAAACCTGAAATCACCAAACTACTGAGGCTCCTAAAACACTATCAAATATGCGGCGATTTTGCGGGCTGGTATGATAGACATTGCTTTGCGCTGATGCAAGTTCTGTGATGAACCCTTCACCACTCGTCCTATGACTCCTCTGCGGCAGCTGTTTACTCTTTCACACAAAAACATTATTGAAAATTTCCAAACGCCAAAGGCTAAGGCTCTTAATGAATCGTTTAGTCTAGACGGAGTAAATATTGTCCTCGCTCGTTTACGAAACAACAAGGCATCTGGGCCAGATCTTGTGAGAAACGAACACCTTTAGCAGGGACATCTCCTCATACCCATACGGCAGTCTTATTTTCACAAATACCTCCCAGAAGAAACTCTGCCAGCCAAGTGGTACGAATGCCTTCCAGTGGAATTGTAGACGAAAAAGAAGACCCATCGGACTCTTCCGCGTGATAACCGATATCAAAAAGGGGAGTGATTTGCACAAACTACTCTCCAGCATACCCATAGATACAATGGTGGCGCCTCACGGATTTTCTGACAGTACAGTCGCACCTTCCAGAAAGAGCAGCATGGCTTCAGGACTGGGCATTCCACTATCTACTATGTACTTTTTGAGTAGATCAGAATCTCAATTAACCGGAAAAACTTCCTATGTTCTCAGCCTGTGGTATTGTCTTGAAGAAGCTGGGGCAGGCGGGAGTGTGACCGCAAACGCTTACTCTACTCAGCGCACTTCTGAATGCTAACCAGATTATTCTTGATGATGGTGTGAGCAAGCATGACACGTTTAATTCGGGCCGGGTATCTACAAGGCGACAAACTCAGTCCATTTTTATTTATAACGTTGCTAAGCGATATGCCACGCATCGTGAAAAGCGGCACCCCACAAGCATGATCCTGCTCTACGCGGGTGACCTGGCAGTATTAAGCAGAATCCGTAATGACCTGCATGCTGCGCTTTGCTCACTTAATAAATTTCTGCCAGAATGGCCTCTTAGTTAATGTGTGAAAAAAAGCCTGTAAAGTTCCGGCATGGGGGACAACGAGACCGCGCAGATGAACTGCGAATTTAAAACGAGCAAGTGCAGTTCGTAGAAAGCTTTAACTACCTTGTAGTTTTCGCATTTCTAGGTACAACCTTTTCACAATACGTAGCTGAGCGCAGAAAAACGCTTATCGCGGCAGCTGGTTTCAGAAGCCCAACACAGCCGTTCAGACGGCCATGACATTAGCCTCGCTCAAAGTAGGATTCGTAACTGCCTACGGTATCCAAGTGATGTGGAAAAATCTTAACACTTCGAACCACTTGCAGGATTGAAGCCAACATTTTTAAAACGAGTCTTCCGTCGAGTTCGTGCAGCAGATTAGTACTCGTCACTCGCTACAGTGTTTACGGACCTTTGCCAATTACCAGTTGCTCATACCTTATAGAAATGTCATTGAGTAACATTATAAGGCGACTTAACTTTGCCGGGCCAAACGTACCAGGGAAAAGTATATATGGGTTGTCTGAATGAGCAACTGGCATATTTGAAAAGTTCCCACGCTCATCTCTGCCCCAAACAGAACTTTTTTTAACGGTTTCGGAAACGGATGATACACATGCGCCACTAGCCGCCTGCATGACTAATGTGGGCCTCCCTCAAAAACCCTCTAAACCCGGATTCCTTCCCACCCGGGCTCGCTAACACTTCGCATTCGTGGGCGGATCTCTGCGATTCTTCTTTATTCTATGCCACGGATCCGCCTCTATTCCTGTATATGTACATGCATTCAGATATGAGGTATATGCCAAGGTAGACACCGTCCTGAAGGGGTGCGTCAAGACCTTAGGATCCTAACTGCACTTCGTCTTCCACTCCCGCCTTCCTCGGCTCCTCGTCTCGACCACTCTCACAGGACAGTCGTCTCCTTCTACGCTTGCGTCGCTTCAAGCGGTTAAGGTTCCCCTGGGAAATCTACAATCTTGACGTATTTAGGACCCCCTATAAGTACCAAGTTGGCTTCGGCGTCATGAGCAACCGTCGCATGCCTTCCCCTCCTTTTCTTTCGTTTTTCACTCCTCCGCTGTCTCCCTCTGGTGCTTTCTCCGATCCCTTTCGGGGTCCCTGTTCTCCTCGGCATTGATTCGGCACCTTCCAAAAGTGCTTATGTTACATTAAAGGATTTCGAGACAACCATCAATTAGTTACCTAATCAAACCTAGTGTTGCTAGTTTTGCTATGAGCGGGAACCGCCGGACATATAGCGGCGTGGTAAGGAATCCCTGGATTCTATTTTTTCACTCCACGATGACTGACGAGCGTTATCGCTTAAATCCTTCATGGATTTTGCCGAATCTTGACGGAATCTATGCGAGTGAAAATCTGGTTCCAACAGATGGTGTCACAAGGATGATGGCACAGCTAAGATTTTAAGGATGAAGTGTCCCGGACGGGTAATCTTGCGTAACGGGGCTTTTATTGGAATTCAAGATCTTGCAATTTAACGCCGTTAGACTTTCCGTGGCTGTTTTTGAAAAACAAAGTCTACGCTAATAATCCCAACCATACAGGATATTAAATTGCGGCAAAAATGAGGCTGTGGTAGCCTCACAAATAACTGACCGCTAAATAAAACAATACAAGTGGCGTAATTTCTACTTTATAGATTGAACGCTCTGTTCAAGCGGCCTCCCTGTACCCATTGATATCGTAACGATATGCTTATAAGTGACTCTTTTGTTCTCTAGCAACTGTTTCTGGTTTCCGCCTGTTCCTAACATTTGACAAGTCGATGGCTGTTAACTCACGTCAAGCGCCTTTCGAATGACATCGTCAGCAGAACATTTCTCAGCGCCCTCCGTCAACTCTGCAATCGCCTCCTTGTTGAGAAACCTGAAATGGCGAAAGATAAAGGGAAGAAATTAACATTGGCAAACACCAAAGCCAGATAAAAGGCACATTCACAGATAGCACAAACGTCACATAGAACATAGTCACTTGTCGCATCTATCATTCTATATGAGCATCGCAAGTCGACACTTCGCGTCGGGCTCTCTCCTACATCTTTGCATTGTGTCCGTGATATACATCCGTGATGAAAATAAGAGAACCGCCACCTGTAGCCGCAACCTGGTCTAGTCCATTTCAATTGATTTTTGGTCTTAGATAAATGCTTAAGTAAAGAGATGGGTATTACACCTATCTTGCATGCGGATTTTCTTGTATCTAGTCTGTCCTTATTGAATTTGGCAGCGCCGTTGTTTTCAGACGTATAGGCCTTTATTGACAGTACTAAAGCAATTCACCTATCAATGACTACAGCAATAACTCCAGCAATCTATCTAATTGGCTAACAGGAACAAACTAACTAATCCAGTTTTGACTCAAACCAGTTCCTACAATTCTAAGGTGCAATGGTAACACAAATATTATGTCAATAAATGTTAAGCAGTACTTATTTCCTTGAACCTATTTATATGGCACGGTAGTAGAATTATCATTCCAGGGAGTTATATATATATATATATAGAGAGAGAGAGAGATCGCGACAAATCGCGGCCGTGTGAGAAGAAAAAGATTCGGCAAACATTATAATCTCAAAAACTGTAGAACCAGGGCTTACATTAATGATAATGTACGATGAAGTAGTGCCATAGATCGAGTACGAATAATGCAATGATTTCTCTTAAATCCACGCAGATCATCATCTCTGTGATGCGAAAGCAGGTGTTGTGTGCATGCAAACATTTTAACCGTTTTTAATTTAAAAAAATGTGATATCTGCTAAAGCATGTGGGTTTATATAATCACCGAACGGGACCCTTCCCTTTTCAGTGATCTCTTGTCAACGAATTTCCTACAATGATCAGAGCTTCTTCTCATTTACAAAGTAACTGAGCCACAGGCATACATAACAGTTTGAGATGCTGTCTCTAGACTGTCTTGTATGACAAATTTCTCTACGTACAAATACAGCAATTAACCATAACATTAAGGTTATGATTAATACATTTACAGCCCATCTCAGTCAGTGGATTGAAGACTACAACGGGTAGCATGAAGGCGTACCTTGTTTTGCTTCATGACTACGCCCTTGGTGGGAATGGAATTGTGGACCCGTCTAGATTATTTAATGGAGTTGCTAAACCATGTGCTTCAAGAACACGGCACAATTATCGTTATCAAAGTACGTCTTGCATGGATTGGCTAGGGAAATGCCGTGCAGCCTTCGAGAAAATTAGCTAATGTTCACATTCCCACAGAGCAGCCACATTTGAACAACGACAAAAAAATTAGCTTACTGGCGCAAAACCATTGTGATGCATATGAGCGAGATTCTCTTGTGACACTGCCGAGTTTCAAGTTACCGGCACGCGTAATACAAATATAATTTCAGACCACCCAAAATCGCTTCAGAAAGGATTCGTTCACGTATTCGAGCTCGCTGTCACATTTTAACCACTATCATAACCGCGTTTCCGTTTGACAATCAAACACATGACATATAGGCTCAAACGCAGTGGGTAGAGTTTGAACTCGGCTGGTGAATATTTATTTATGACGAACGCTATACAACCGAAGTCCATCGCAGACGCAAGTCCAATCACAAATCAATAGCCTTAGCTGCGGCGATTAGATTATTTATTATTTAAGTAAACGAGCCGAATAAACTCGACACAAACCCGCAATATATATATATATATATATATATATATATATATATATATATGTGTATATATATACCGTTATTCTGTGGGCAGAGTGTATTGAACGAGCAACGTCCCAGCAACCGGGTAATCACTTTACCTGCGGCTGCCACATTACGACTGATTTCTATGACAAACATAGTAAGTAACGGAAGGAATCGGGCCGGCCGTATTTAGCGTTATGATGCGTTATCGATCGATCGTATGTATGTATCACTGCTCTGGGCGGTCGGTTCGGAGTCGCAACTCGTAACTAAAACGGAGCCAAGCACTGGTAGGTAGGTAGGTAGGTAGGAAGGAAGGTAGGTAGGTAGTGGTAGTAGAAGTAGTCGTAGTAACAGTAGTAGCTCGCCGGCGAAAGCTCTCACCATCCGCGTCTGCGAAGCTGTTCGTCGAGCGATGATGCCATCTTGCGGTGCTGGTCGTTGCTCACCGACGGTGGCGACGATGACGATCAGAGCGACTGGTCAGCGACAGTCAGTCCGACAGTGACTCTGCAGCGACTAGTCAAGCAGGCAAGGCAAGGCCAGGCCACCACCACCACCACCACCACCACACACACGATCAAACTCAGACAACTACAGCCTTCTCAGGCTTCTTAGCTCAACTCTCACAGTCTCACAGACAGACAACAACAGTCGAGTAGCCGCAGCAGCAGCCGCAGCAGCGACAGCGGCACTTCGAACGCGATAGTGCTCGCGGTACCCGGCGCTACCTCGAATCGACCGGTTTGCCTCCGTATTCCTCCAGCGACGCCTGCGCTAGGTCCGCCGCAGCACAACGGTCTCGAGCGCGTCGAAACTTGATTATCTTCTATCGGACAACTGGATCTGTTGAACGACACTTATGCTACATAAGCAGTAAGCTGAACGAACGAACGAACGAACGAACACCTTGCCACCTTCCCCAGACTCTGAGCACCTGGTCGCATCGAGCGCGACTGGGTTTCGAAATTGTGCCCCGTCCGGTGTAAACACGACAACAAAAAAAACAACAACAAGCACAACAACAACAAAGCAGCAGCAGCAGTAGCAATTTGTTCGATTTGGAATGCTGTTAGGAGGAAACAACTCACTCGAGTCGGCTTTTGGGTAACTCTCTGCCTGCATACAACTCACGTACACACACGTAGACAAACCACTTGGAGGGGAACGCAACTACAACAACTGCTGCGGCTGTCGCATCTTACTACTACTACTACTACAACTACGACTACATTAAATGTACGGTGTGCTTGATCTACTCGATGTAACTCCTCACTAGGCAAGCGCGCCGCAATGGACTCTCACAACAGCTAGATTGAACGCCCGCAACGGGTTGTGCTGTCAACGAAGCTTGTTCGTTGGTCCGTTCGCTGCACTGCCACCGCTCTAAACTGGCCCGCCGCCGCCGCCGGCCGAACAGGTCAGTTCCCGTTCAACAACCGTTTCGAGTCGCAGACGCCGACCAAAGGTAATAATGACCACTCAGTAAGCATGTAGCATGTTGTACGACGAACTAGTGAACGTTGGCCAACTTACGACAACGATGACGACGATGAGGACGACAACATTCGCGAGTTAACACCAACGACGATGCAATCAGTACACTTAGGGTTGAGGAAGGAGTCGGAGAAAAAATGCCTACCGGAATGGAGAGACCGGCGCGCACTGCTGTCGCAATACATGTACACGCACGCTAAACGCTAAATGGCAGCCAGCATTTCCAAAATAGCTGGAAAGTATCTACGTAAGTGTAGTTTGGCAGTGGATCGAATAATCAGCGCATCGAGTTGTCGATATATAGTCGGATATATATATATATATATATATATATATACATATCGACGACCGCTACCAGCCAGTCTAGAGCTGCGAAGGTCTACAAAGCTGATCTCCGTAGAGCTGTTGCTGAAAGCTGTCGCTTCGTTTCTAAGACGTTCATGCACAGTAGACGTTGAGGGAGCGAACCACGTGCGTATTGTTCGTTACGCGCTCGCCGCATCGCGGAAGTCAGCGGAAAATGTAGCCGATCCTCATCAACGCATTCAGCCGCGATACAGTCCAGCCGCATGCAACACACCTCAGTGCAGTCAAGTTCCGCTCCAATACATCCGTTTAGCGATACTCTCCAACTTATGTTGATCTCTCCTTGGTGCTCTTTGGAGCTCACGGAGAGGCTGCACCGAAGGCCGGACATGTTGAGATATCTAGGGTTTCTTCAATAGTCATAGTGGCAGCACGGCCGCTGACTCTCAGCGATATATGGTGTATTATCCAATTCTCGATAAGCATCGCTCAAAGCAAATTCGATCAAAAACAGGGATCGAACCTGCGGCACCCCAGTAGATGACACCATAACTAACGCATTAGTCCCCAAGACTACGCCGCCACTCCACATAGTCATCTATACGCACCGGACACTTGCGCTTTCTCCTTCTCCCCGGTTCCGCTATTTGTGTTGTAGGCCACCCGTCCATGTGCCTAAAGAAAAATTACGCTAGTGAATATGAATCACCAATAAAACGATCTTTCGTTGCTGCTGCATAGGATACGCTTTAACTAGTTAGTGTTCCTTCGGTACGCCAAATGTGGCAGTTAATGCGCTAGCCTGTGAGTGCTGCTCGCTATGCAAGTTATGAGACTATATTTTAATCAGATAATATATTGCGGACCATTCAAAAATATCTATTGGCGCGCACCTAAATTGTTATGAGATTTGTGCGTATGGGATCAAGTAATGTGAATCGTATCTGTAGCCGATAGCTTGTTAATAACTTAGTGTCCTTCTATCTCTTATATATCAATTGATAATTTCTTATAAAACTGCCTCAATTTCTGATCTTTACAATGTCAAGATGTTGGTACGCCAGTATGATTCATCACCTATAATAACTTAAGAAATATTATGCCTGTGCAGTCCTGGTTCTGTGAATGTCAAAATGAATAGATTAAGAAGACGTTCCACAGTACTTTTTGGAAAGTTCTGGCATGCCATACTAGGGCATGGCAGTTTTGGCTATAGAACATGTCGCTTGAAATTCAACGCGGAAACGCTGCGTCGATAACCATAGGTTGATTATCCACGGCAAGGGACTTGTTTTTTGCCGTAGCCGAATCGAGTCGGCTTTGAAAAATCATGTGAAACTGAATGACGAGAATAGATAAGTAACTATTTATACGTTTGGATCGAGTAGAGCTATCGATCACGAAACAGCGTGCTCTTATTGTACGCCCAAAAAATTCTCTCTGTGGCGTTCCGCTTTATAATTTTTTTATCTGCGTCTTTCGGTACACTCCAACAGTTATTATACGAATCGGCATTCACCTAAAAAGTGATTTTTGGTGCTTCCGGTAAGGTTTATTGTTCAAAATAGAACTATCCAGTGACTGGCCGTCGCTTGCCCATCTAGGTTTGTACAATTCCTTCTATAGATGAAAGTTGGATGTATAATACTGTTATAATAGTTTGTCGTAGTTGAACGGCATCTGAAGTGTGTCGTGTCATTATCACCTGAGAGCTTGAGCAGATAAACCGCGAAACAAAGTTAGCTACAATATTCAGTGAAGGTTCCGTCACTCGACTATTATTAGAGTGTTATAATGGATTAAGCTAAAATAACATTTGCAGATTTGGCTTGAATTCAGTAAAACTTTATCAATAGGTCAAAGATATAGAAGAAAAGGAGACGCCTAATAACGTTTGAATGGTTCTAATTCTTGATGCTTTTTATTTGATCTAGACTCTTTGCTGGGGTAAGACGCTGATGGCAAAAAATCGAACAACCATGATCAAGAAGTGTCCCCAATGCGAACATGAGGTAAGTCGTTCTCTACTAGTGGATCTCGTCAGGTGTTGCACTGATCATGGCGTAGTGTTTCATGCGCCTGAATATATTACGCTTTAGACAGCATAATTTCGTACTGTTTACTTGTTTTGTGGAGAACTTTTGTTTACATATTTTATTTAAAATTGTAATTTCAATCTGCGTTTAAATGACACTATAATTGTGGTTTTCGTGTAAAGTTTGAAAACTTGAAAAACATATTATTTAAGACCGTGTCTCCTATGCGCAAGCCCCAAATGGCTGTCATCATGACGTCTGAAAGAGAAGGGATAAGTCACAACTTCCCGTCGTGTCAACGCCTGCAAGCTCAGGGATTCTTTTTTCTGAGTAGTGTATGTAGTTCATCTCTTGATGGTCGAAACGGATACCATTGCAGGTGGCGACGGCTACGAAGCTTTGTCCCGTGCGGATTCAGTTTCTTTGAGAAGCGCAAGTCTTCTCGCACGTCGGGATCGGATGAGCTAATTTCCGAGCACTTGCTACGCTCGGCGGTTTCTGACGGCGCACGAAGACGCGGGGTTCGCGTCCGAAAGGAGACGCAAACCTACGGCACTACTGTGCCCAGCGCCACTCTTGACACAAAAATTCGCTCGCCCAAAGGTAGGACAACCATGATCATGGTCCATAATTTATCTGTAATCTTGAACCTTCAAATTATGCTATCATATTTATTTTGTTGTATTCGTGCCCAATGAGGTTTTACCGAAGGACGTTCATTGCTAGTTGAAAACTTTCAAATTATTCGCAAATGCTTTAAAATTAACAACAATTTATGTTGTTTGAGGTCGATCCAGCAGGAAAATATACTAAATTAATTCTTCAGTCTTTGGCGGCCAGTGGTTAACTCGTTTGCAGAAAAATATGTTATACATAGACAGGGTGTTCCAGATGTTGCCCAATAAACTTTAAAGTCTAGTACAACTCGGCGAAAGAATATTTTTTTTCCAATGGAACGAGAGGCGGGAATGCTTTCGAAGAAATGAGTAATTGAGCGTGGAAGCCAAAATATCAGATTTGCAAAGAGAAGCCCCTCGCTCCATTGGAAAAAAAATATTTATTCGCCGAGTGTTACTAGACCTAAACGTTTGTTGGGCGAACTCTGAAAAAACGATATATATATTGTGTTCAAACTTTGACGTCTATATATATTTCATTTTCTGTTAACTGCTTCATATCAAAGTCTGAACAGATCGAATGAATATACTTCGTACACATTCGCTCGACGTATTCGCATTTGTTTGCGCGGCGTTCTTATTTCAAATAATATATTTGTGTTTGTTTGCAAATATCACGAACGGTGGTACGGCGGGTTAATTGATAGCAGGAGTCGTCGCCACTACAAGCGGTTCGAAGAAGCGAAGGGGTACGGGTGGAAAAGATTGCCCCACTGCATCAACAGCAGTTGCAGCGCCAGCAGCCATCTCTTCTACAACCTCAGCTACGTCCGCTCCGACAACTACCACGACGGTGTCGAGCGCAGCTTCAACCGCTCAGGATGAGGACACCAACTCAGAGGAGGGTACAAAGCGAAAGCGAGGTACGCACACTCTACGTTGCCGCAGTTCTCATAAGCTGTGCATTCCACTTGGCATCACTGCTTGTAGTGCGTAGTAATTGCTGTTATTGTGGACGTACATTAAATGAAACGATCCCAGCTGTACATGTGTTTACATCTGCTGGATCATCCGCAGCAGAAGTTTGAATGTCTGATCGTTGGTATGAAAATTACTCCGACCGGCTATAGGGTTATACTTTCTCATTGTTGAGATAGCTTTTTAATTTATGTACTCGTTACAAAAACGTTCTGTACCGCAATATGTTACCCAACGAATGTTTGATATGATATAAATATTATCATCAAATTACAAGCATATGTTGTTACATCATATAAAATATAAATTTAAAAACAAGTATACATATGTAAACCGTTAGACAATATATCGCATAGAACAAAAAATCAGAAGCCAGTAACGGTCATATTTGTTTGGGTATAGATAATGCCTCTTGGCTAGAGTTTGCATAACCTTGTGTTCGAACCACAGATGCTCTTACTCTTTGATAACTTTTGCCTTTGCTTGGATATATCGATATTTATTGACAAGATACATTTCGGAGAAACATAGCGTAATTTGAATGCTTAGAGGATTTATGTGAATTGCCCGGTCATGACAAAACGGGAATAGTCGCAGTTTCGCAAAGGAAGGTTAATCATTGCATATGCGTTAGTATCTATTACAATATATTTAACGCCTGTTTAATTTATTTTAGGACGAAAAGGACGCGACGAGCGATTCCAAGAACAGGAGGAGAAGCTAATGTCTAGGATCACCACAGCTCAAGCCAAACGGTTAGTGAACATCTTGAGAACATCCTTAACTCTGGTGTCAAAAACTTATCCAGGAGTTTCTGACACCAGAGTTAAGGATGTTCTCTACGAGGACCAGATTTTCTACTTAGACTGTCTGGATCTGTAATAAATGAAAGATAAGGATACAGGTTCAGAAATATATATTGTATCTCGTATACAGATTTCTGCGTTAACGAGCGCTCTATTTCCGTACATTTGCAATTTTTAATTGGTGCTGTTGCATTATGTTTCTCATTGCGTATTCTAATAAAATTATGTTCTATGCTATTCACGATTGTCTAAACACAGTACCTACACTCGATAAAGATGTATCCGTATTTCGGCGTGTGTGCTATTGTAATTACTTACAGTGTTTTGTTATATATGGTATAATTAGCATGATCACTGTAGTAAAGATACTTTCGTTGTTGTATTCTTGCGCAATTCAGGCATGCGTTAATACTGAGTCACATTAACTACACGATCCGGCAAGAAAACTTTCAAAAAGAGCTGGACAGCATCGGTGGTGGAACGACAAAGAGGAGCGTTTAGGATCTTGAGGAATGATCAACCGGGGCTTCTTTTCATCGTCATTTGCTTCAGATTTATGCCAGGACCAGGAAATACTATTCAACGGCGGAACGACCATAAGCATCCTGTTGTCTTGGCGTCCTAAGCGAGGTGTCGGTATAGTCGCTTCAGTATATGGTAGAGGTTGTCTGTAAGAACCGTGGGTGAAAACTGTAAATCTCCTGTGATTCATGTCACTACTACGTACAAGAACTGTAAAGTGGTGAAGATCTCACATCTGATTACAAGCTAATTATCACTTTTTGGCTGCGTGCATTCTGAGAGCGGCATATAGTAGAACTCGTATTGTGGTTCAACTGTTACCTGAAGCAAGCCGGCACTGCGCCTTTTTAGAATCTAAAGTTTGTCAATACCAAACAGCCCACTGGAGAATATCCCAGCCTGAAAGATATTATCCTAAACAACGCTTGTGTCCCTTATGGGTCCCAAACATACCTAAAAGCGATTTGCTCGAAAGGCTAATGCGGCACTTTCCTGACATATAATTGCTGCAATTGAAGTGGAATTACTGGCAACAAAACGGAGATTTACTTGACCTCGGGGTAGGTGACCGTAGGAGGCTACGACAATACGCCGTTGAGGTGTTGCTAAACTAGTACACTGCATTCGTTTTGACTAATTTAACCTGGCTGAGTACAAAAGTGCTCTCAATGACAACATGGAGACGCAATGTACTTTAACCTGGGGCAGCAAAACGAGTTATACCATACAATTAAAAAAACACTTTTTTTCTCGACATCAACACAATATGGACAACACATATAGGATTTCTTTTGTTCAATGTGATCTCCCTGTAACTAATCTTATGGCACCATACATATAAACATCAACAGCTCCAACGTGTAAATAACTAAGACCGAATTACGGAAAACTATTTTGGATTTTATCATTTTTTTTTTATAAAGACGGCCAAAAGACACTTGTAGATATGTATAAAGCCATTTATACAACGTACTTTGAGATACGTTAAATAATAAACCTATAATTAGAGTAGAGTTTGTCTTGTCCTGTTTTTGAAATGGAAATGCGTCTGTAAACCAGAACAGAGCCATGCACTGTCAACGTTATGCGGCGCCTTGCTTCGAAATTAAATTTTTTTTAGAATTTTTAGAAGACAGATTTTAGAAACATGAACTAGCCTAGATGAGATTATAGCTAACCTTACCTGGATGGAGAGGGGGCTTTTAAGGACTTTACTAAAAATATTCATTAACGCAATCTGCGAGCGTCTTCGACGGGATATGTTCAAGCTGGAGAATCTTCAGCGAGGCAACTTGTATCCTCACCCACTGGGATTACCATTGAGTCATTTAAAGAACGTTAGCCTATGACTTTGCTCGCCATCCCCGTTCAGCCGAGCACGCTTCACCGCGGGAAATGCTCTCACGCAGCACTAAACTTCGCCAAAACTGAGGGCATAATTCCCTGCGAAACCGTAGCGTCTGAAAACCTCCATACACGTAGGATAGATAGCTCACAATGAGGACCTATTCGCACAATGATATATCATGTATAGGTTTAAAAAGGTTAACGCATGAGGTTCTGACAGGGTCAGTACATTTCGTCAGTACATATTATCTACGACGATATGAAAGGAAATCGCATGCTGCTGTGGATTTAATTAAAGCTATTCGGTAAGTACTCAAATAGTTAGGTGTCATGCTAAAAGGGAAGGCGTCGTCTCTAACCATCCATAGCCTGGTATTGACCCTTTTGAGCCCTCCATTGACCGTATTACTAAATAGTATGGCTTTCGAAGTGGGCACACTATAATATCGGTGTACTAGCTACTCTTCAAATTGTTTCGGCTCTCCCTCAGAAAAATAATAAAAATACAGCTACATGTCGATTTCTCGATTTTAAAATGGCCCTTGACGGCCCGACACCCGATTAAACCAAATGTCAATTAAGATAATCCAAGGAGGCGAAACACGAGAGCATGATTCTACCACACACCACATACGGGATACCAACGGGAATACTTTTCATACTTAACAAGTCTTATAATACCTTAATTTACTAAATTAAGGGGCGAAGAAAGTTGGGGTGCAGGGACACCTGCGAAGCCGCCTTGTGCGATTCTCTGGTTACACATCAGAGACAAATACGTCAAACATGTTAATAATTATTTCAATTCTTGCAATATATTTTGGTACAAGCAGTGTACTCCTATGAGTATTCGTTTACATTCACATAAAAACTCTTAATAAGATTTGAGCTTACAAGCTGTGGTAGTTCCCGTGCCTCGGTGTCACATATCGCAAATATGGGCCCCAGAGTTTGAGCAATACAAAAGTGTTTATAACAATTGATTTATACATTTGAATAAATATTTATTTGGACCCTTAATGATAAAACAAGGGAAGTGCATGCACGGTTAAAAGCAGAGCTATAGATTTGACTAAATCTCTAATATAAGCAGCGAACGTAAAATTCGTCTGTATTGAAACACTAAGGTCACGCGCAACATTTGCGATTGGCAGTGTTGATCCGTTAAGCTGTTAGAGAGGGTAGCCATGTTTCAGAACGAGGCATTTTGGAGACAACAGAGAGCTCCATCCCATTGTCACTGCACCAGCGCCTGATGCCGTCGACAGCAGACTGCAACGCGGTATACTTTGAGAGGGAGTCTAGAAAACAGTATATTTTTTAAATCATCAGCGTACAAAAGATATTAAACACTCAATGGAATAAATAGAGTATAAATTCTTATATCTAAATAAATATTGTGAATTTGTAGCTCACTAAGAGGTTAACGCATTTCATTCGCAACGACAAGTCTGTGGATAGACCTCAATGCGCTTTCAGGCCTCTTCTGATTTAACGGTTTTAAAATTCTATACAGGCGTCATATAAGTCCGCTAAAAGATTAGCTTTAAAGGCTCCGCTAAAAAAAGCTAGTTTTTTAATTGGGTAGATGCTACTGTGGTGCGTGACTGTAGTCAGGTAGATCAGGTGCGTGACTGTAGTCGAGTTTCAGGCACAAGATTTGCGTGTAAATATTATTCATTAAACTCGATAGGAGATCGCGTGTCGTTAACAGCGTTTTCAGCTGAGAGTTGAATTTACACAGAAAATGCACTGCTTCGGTGACGTCAATTTCGAGATCGAACTAAATAAGCTTGTGGTCAGAACTAACTATGAGATCGCGGATGTCAATGTTGTCGATGGCTTCAGGATGAGTGAACAGGAGACTATCGAGGGAGATTAGGATCTATCAAACTAACAGCAGACATTTGTGGCATCACAGCATCTGTTGATCCGTTGCATGCGCAATAAGAGACGATCACTGGAATTCGATGCATAAAAACAGCAGTGGCGAAACGTATCGCTATGAAGTGATCTTTATTTCGATTCTTAATTATAGGTTCTCGTTTGTGGAACGACTTCAAATAGCCACCTGCGAATCACATGTACAAATTTCAGACAGATTTTATACATTATCACCGTAGTATCTCGTATTATTACAATTATTTTTCTATGGACTGTGTACATATTTCATAGTTATGAATTGATCAGATACGAGTACAGTGCGTTCTCGCGGTGGTTTTGAATTGACTAAATTATACAAGTGTCCTAATATTGTAACGTTGTTGTGTTACGCTAAGTCAGCTTGGGGATGTAGACTCATCCGGACGGGTACTGCAGCCCGAGGGACTCAGGAACGATGAATGACGACACGAAGCACACAGACTAATGCAAAGCACGGCCGAGCAACGGATGATTATTAAGCCATGCTGCTCGGTCTATTTATTGGTTCACGAGGCACCGCGGTGTGCTGACACCCCAAAGGGTGTCAGAACCCGCGCTCCAATCGGTCGAAATGTACAGCAGTTTGTGTTTGTTTCGTATAGGAATACAGGTTAAGTGACTGTTTGACTTGGACTGCCGATCATAGGTCGACCCTCTCCCGATGTCGGCCGATGATCGTTTGGACGGCGGAGGACGTTGGGGTTTCGGCGCGAAAGGCTGTGGCTGTTCTCGGCTGGCTGGTTGAGACATGTCTTGTTCGGTTGAGACATGCATCATTCGGTGAACGTTGTGTACGTTGAGATTCTGGCGCGGGCGTTGTAGCCGTTGGACGTGGTCGGTTAGAACTTATTTGAATTGCGCTATGATGCGCACACAGTAACTTCGTTACAATATTACTAGGCAACTTGTTCCACAATGTAGCACCTGAATTACAGAGTGCAAACTTCAATTTTGCACTTGTGGCCGAAAAGACAATAAGTAAGTGAGCGAGTGGGAGCCGGGTTTTTGCAGACTGGATAAGGCCAACCAGGTTGGGAGAGTGACAAGGAGAATGCGCTTTATTTTGACAACTATGGTTAATTATATTCGGTATGATGACGGGAGCACCGAAAGTGTTTTTATATTATTCGACTGTTAGTGACACGCGCTGTGGGAAACCCCAGACGAGGCGAAGTGCTCTTTTCTGAAGCAGATGAAGCGGAAGTATTTGACACGCATGAGTAAGGCCGTACACCTCCGGACCATATGTCAAGTGGCTCTGTGCACACGCATGGAACATTGCCGTGAAGCATTGGCGGGGAGGAAGGTGCGAGTGCAGCAGGTGGAGTCTACGCCACAGACAATTTTTTCTTGACATGTTTCGTTTGCGCCTGGAACGTCAGATGTTCATCAAAACCATGGTTACGAGGAACTTCGTTTTAACTAATAAATCAAGCGTGCGACCAGCGCAGGCCAAAGCTTTAGGATTAATTGTCGTTTGGCTTCTTGGAAATTTTCAATAAAATTACTCCTGTTTTAGGCCAATTCATGTAGAGGCCGTTAACTCTCAATTATAGCCTCTCAATGTCCTCACGAATTATTGCCTCGACCTGTTGGGGGATCGTCAATGAATAGAGCCGTTGTGTCGTCAGCAAATAAAGTTGAACACTTCTCAAAGTAATTTAAAACTACAGAAACGCTGAGGAATCGGGTTGACCCAGTGTACTCCTCAACGGAGTTTTATACGTATAGCGTGGATGACATTAGCCGGAGCGGTGGCAGATTCTGCGCGGAAGCAAGCGCGCTTCCTTGTTTATTATAGAAGGCAACCTGATATTTTCCTCAGCGGAATATCGGTGCGAGAACGTGAAACGGACGGACAGCTTCGGGCAACTATCATTAACCTGTGTAGATAGATAGGTTTTATTATTCTTATGAGTGGCTTACAGTTGTACATAGGTTCACAGCTCCTCAAAGCCATCAAAGGCTAGGATGGAGTGTTTATATTGCATATTTTCGTATAATTTTACTTATTGTCATTATGATTATGTTATTATCGTGTTCCGCTTATATTAGAGTAAGGTACCTAAATAGTATTGCTTAGCACTTTGTTTGAATATTGTCAAAGAAGAGGTTGCGCGCACCTCTGGGGGAGCTTGTTCCAATATGTGGCACCGAGATTGGAAATTGAGAATCTGAGAATTGAGAGTGTGTGAAGACTAAGGCGCCGGTCGAGAAGAGAGAGACATTGATGACCGACTGAAGACCGATACCCGCGGATGATAAAAGTATATAGCAAGAACACAATCGATTGATCCCCGGTACTGGAGGAGGAGCAGCGGAAGTTCCGTAAGAAAACACCAAGGTCTTCCCTTCTCCCAGCCTTCCCTGCAACCAACACAATTCCATCAACGCTCACAACCATCTCACACCCGAAAGTGTCGACGTCTATTGCCAGCTACATAAGCTCAAGAGCCAGAGAAAATCTTCTACTCGGACTTCAGACTGTCGGTTACAGAGCAACAGTTAACCATTAACTCGCCGTGAAAGGAATTCACCGCGACCATGGATCTCGGTGCACTCGGAAGTTCAGCAAGCACATAGCCTTAATATGATACGTGTAGTCAGGCCACAGATTTTTTTTTTATTTAAGTGGTTTCGGAAATGCTAATGCACATGCGTCATCAGGCCATAGATATATCGACGCTCCAATGCATCTCGGATCCACTACTCTGTATACATTGGAATGTGAATGGTTTGAAAAAGTACATTCATGATGTAGAAACCACGCTACTTTGTTCGCCACGATTGCGATCTGTCCTAGCAATATCCGACACGGTTACAGTCTGTACATTGCTCGTTATTTAAGTTGGATAAATACAGACTTTATTCCAGCCAGTTATGGAAGTTGCCCAGGAAAAAGTGTGTAAAACTGGTTGCTGATGAGATATCCATATACTGTGTACGACTTGCTAACATCCTTAATGACTATTATGCAACTTGCGTAAAGGCCGATGCCGAGTGCATTACGACTTGTAAAGAGTCACACCATCTCCCATAGAGCATATTTTTGCCATTCCTTAAAGAGCTTAATCTACTCACATCCCATCAGTTGTATCACGTTGTGCTACTGTTGAAAGGCGGTAACAGATTAAGCAAAGAAGACTACAGGCCGGTCAGTATCCCCTCCGATATTCAAGATTTTCAAAAAAGTTGAACGAACACCTTGAGATGTTTAATGGCCTAAGTAAGCGTCACTTTGGTTTTCGATCTAAAATATCGCCGACTGTACATATAATGTATTTTGTTAAAGATGATCGTGAAAACCTAATGCTAAAAAAGACAGTCACCGGCGTGCATATTTGATGTAAATACTAGTTAATGTAAATACTCTACGTAAGAAGGTAACTCGATATGGGGCGGGTGATATTTTTGTCTTGGCTGCGGTCATTTTGTGTCGACCAGGCGTTACGTTGAACGAAATGACATTTCAAGCATATAAAAACTATCTGCCAGTAATACAGCTTTATATCTACTATGGACATAGGCGAGATACATCTGGATGGATATCGCCTATGTCATAGTCATCTGACTTACGCTATAGAAAGTTTTACTTTGACACAGATGCGTCTTATAGAACTGCTTCACCGACTTCAAAAACGAGCTCTGAGAGCAATTCTGGGCCTCTGGATGAGCGATTACCTTGAAAAACTCACTTTTACCTTGGAGTGCATGCAAACCTACCGGGTTTGGCAACGTCAGCAACGCCCATATCTACACGGGCAGTACCCAAATCTACTAAAACAAAACACATCTAACTTACTTATTCTGCCACATACCAACTTCAACCAGTCAAAGCTATCGATTAGAAATATCGGAGTCTCCTACTGGAACAAAGTACATGTCTCCGTCTGGCAGACAACAATGTTTGATCAAACTGAAACGCGACCTTAGAGAATACCATGGCGGCTCTGGTATCTGGTTAAAAGTAATATAAGTATTACAATCCATATTGCAACACATTGGTGCAAATAGCAAATATAAATTATACATGTGCAAACTTAATATGTAATTTCACAATAGGGCATCGAAATTAAAGAGTGCAATGTTCTTATCATAAATCAATACACAAATTTATATTCAAGTTAGCTTACCATGTTTCGGACATTGTAAATCTGCGAAAATAGCAAATATAAATTATACAAGTGTAAGTTATATATGTAACCTAACAATAGGGGCTCTGAACAAGCTGTGGGCTTAATGGAGCTTGGAATTAAAAAGTGCAATTATCTTATTATAAATCTCAATAAACAAATTCAGATCAAGTTAGCTGACAATGTTTTGGAATATTAAAAATGTCGTTTACATAAAAGCTAAATAATAACGGGTCAGGGATTGTCCAGTTTGGACAAGTTAATGTCATTCAAAAATTAATAAGCGAACCCACCTATAAATTTTTATTAAGTAAAGAGTTTTTTTAAAATAATGTTTAGATTCACAGTGTCAGCACACCAACATTGTTGATAACACTGTACGAGAGAATACCATCGATGGCATCTTGTTTTAAAATATAAATACAGTTTAAACGTCTTACAATTGTTCTGAAGTGGTCTCATTTGGAGCCTTGGATGTGGGCTGGCGTGCTGGACTGTCGCTGTTGGTAGCAGCAACGTGACCAACATAGAACAGACTAACTTTACATCGATCACTGAAGGCACCCGAACAAGGGCGCATTCAGCCTGCCCGCTACCATGGTTCCAATCAAACGACGAAATCGTTGATTGGAATGTAGTTAGAGATGCCTCAGCACCACCTCCTCACCATGTATAGGTTCCTCCAGTTAATATGAACAGGCAACCCACAACCTTCTGAGACATTTGCGCGTCAGCATCAGGCAGGCTTCTGTTTACTGTGCTCTACCCCAGTGTCGCCATGGCACGCCACGCTGACATTTGTTCTCCAGACGGCTGTCTGGCGACCGGTGCAGCCCCTCGGAGGTCGCGGCTTACGCCCTGCAAAGCCATAGTGGATCCCGGCGGTCGAATGATGTCGCAGATACTGTATAAAGCCCAACCGGTGCTAACCGGAGCCCCTTTGTGAATATTCCTGCAGGCGGTCACTCACTTATCGCAGCTAAGGAAAGAGTGCTCGAGCTGGGGCGTCACGTTATAGAAGCACGACATGCACTCAGATCTATTTTTATTAATCAATCCAAGATCTTAGTTGGTTCCAATTGTATCTCACCAGCTACGAGGGAGGAAATGCTGCGAGTACTTTAGCGCCTCGCCTTGAATTCGAAGTCACGCGTGCTCTCTCGGGCAGTCTGTTCATTTTCCGGACAGGCCGGTCATCGCCTGGGGCTCGTTGGCCGAGTACTTTGCCGCACGGCCGAGAAGCTAACGGCGTCTCTTAAGACGCGTATTTTGTAATAGTACTTAATGCCAAAATGTTTTTAGCATTGTTAACTGGCAGGTTATTCTAGACACACTAAACAGATGAGGCATTTCTGCTTATATCCAGCGCACCATATTCTCATATTTGTCGGACTCCGCGCTTCTCCTAGGCGACGCCACCTGCGAGGTGACCGCGAATGTGCCGGAAGGCTCTGCTTTGGGCCCATCTTCTACCAAAATTAGCTTATGGTGGAGTCCTGCGGCTTTGCCTTCCCGATGTGGTTGAGACTCTCGTCTATGCTAATGACCTAGCCTTACTCGTCACGGCTCGCTGTGGTAGCAGGCCCTACAATACCCTGTCTCAGCGCGACTCTTACTTGTCTGTCTCACAAGACGAGATGTACCCCTGCGACCTCATCGAAGTTACCGATAACTCGCCTAGGGCCCAAGGTATCGCCGGCAAAGGCTCAGACACTTGATTATACGCACTACCAAGCGCTCCAATGGAACCTCTCATCGGTGATGATAAGACTAGCGTAGACCTACTCAAACCCAAGGGTATCTTTAGCAGAGGTTTCAGTTGGTCTCCCTTGTGTCCTGCGGCCGACTGCTATAGGATGGAAAGACTACTGGTTAGAAGGGCCCGAAAGCTAATTTCAGGAGGCACCTCGCATCGAAAGCCAACGTCCATCTGGTATTACGCAAACACCACGAACCGTACGAGAAGGATCTCAGTGCAGAATATTTCAGTCAATCATCAATCAGGTTTTATTGACGTGCCGTCCAAGCTGACAATCTGTCACTTTCGTTCAAAATATACACAAATACGAGTGTATGCACAAATCAGTAGTGTGCACGCGATAAAGCAACACAATTAGGTATAATTAACACAACAAATGTAAGATTTTATACGTAGCCTATTACAAGTTGTATACCTATATAATGAAATAAGTTTAAAACATTTTATTATGAGTCACGTGTTTCTTCGTTCTTCAGCTGTAAGAGAAGATGTCGTTCAAAAACAACGGCCCGGCCAGCATTTCGAAGCGCCAATAGCAGCTCGTTCCAGATCGCGGCCTACATGCTGCCTACTTGGGCAGCATGTAGGCCAGGGAGTGCCGAAGAAGGTGAGACACCCCGAGTTGGTCTTTTTTAATTATGCACATACTGCAGGCAGCTAGCAGCAGCTAGTGTGGAACTCGCACCCACTAAAACCGATATCCTCCCTGTAGGATAGCAGTGTCCGTTAAGCAGCGCGGGCATAGACAGCGTCGGTTGGCGGCAATGCCGAAGCAAGCTAAATAGATGGCGCCAAATAGAAGATGTCGCCACTCTACTAGCGAAGACGCGGGAAGTCACTAAATGCGCGGGCAATCTGTGAGTAAATAAGGAGGCATGAGAATAAATGAGTTAGTAGTCGTTTGTTCGAGCCAGGCAGAAGACGTGTGTTGTTTGAGCGAGAAAATGGCGAACTCGTAACGGTCGCCGCCCGGTCATGGGGGTGGTAGGACACTACAACTGGCGCAGCCGACAGGATCCGGAAGAATGAAAAAGCAGCGCAACAATGCCACAGGTCTGCCACCCCCACCTCCGGTTCGGCCATCCATGGACCGGCCAACAACACCGTGGAGGGAATAGCACCAGGCACGGAGTCGGAGGAGGACGGCGAGGCGACTACGTCAGGATGGTGAGGAAGCTAACGGAGTTGTTCAAGGAACACAAGGGAGCAGCTGTTGCCGAGGACGAATTCGGCAGCCGTTGCCGGTGAAGACAACAGTGAGTATTTAGCGTCTCTGCGGTGACTTGTGGTGGGGTGCAAGCTCGACGCTCGGGGCCCGGTGTTGAGGAGCTAGCTCATTCTGGGGACAACAATGCTACAGGTAAGAGGAAAGCTCCTCCTCTCGGAAGCCTTGCTAGTCGAGCAGACTGTGATGGCCGCGATACACGTGGAGGGGAGCGTCACGGAAGCCAGGTGGATCGCAGGAGGGTACGGGTAGGTGACGTGGAGCGGGAAGCTGAAGGTCCGGCGGAACGAAGCGGACAATGGCCAGCGGCAGAGCGAGAACCCGGAGCGGGTGGATGCCAGGTGGACGAATGGAAAAGCCACGAGTACGGAGCAGTCGAACAGACTCTGACGGCCGCGTTACACGTAGAGAGGTGTGTCACGGAGGCCAGGATGAATTGCAGGACGATACGAGTTGGTAAACGAGGGCCGGCGCTATGAAGCGGACCTAGACTGGCGGCAGGGCGAGAACACGGAAGGGATGGATGCTAGGCGTGCGGATGGACAGGCGTGCGGACGCTGTCCGTTAAGCAGCGCGGGCAAGACAGCGTCGGTTGGCGGCAATGCCGAAGCACATGGCGCCTAATAGAAGATGCCGCCACCCTACTAGCGAAGATGCGGGAAGTTATTAAATGTGCGGGCAATCTGTGAGTATATAAGGAGGCGTGAGAATAAATGAGTCAGTAGTTGTTGGTGCGAGCCAGGCAAAGGACGTGTGTTGTTTGAGCGAGAGAATGGCGAACTCATAACGGTCGCCGGCCAGTCATGGGGTGGTGGACACTACACACCCCACTCCCCCAAGGTTCGGGACTGCATTGGCATTACGTCGAGAACCCTGAGGGGGGACTCTCGTAATTTAACGCTCTATGCGTCTAGCCAATGCTTGTCTGTCCTGGGGAGATGCGTTGAGATCCTCTGGAGGGCCTAGCTGCTCCCCTTTTCTTCCTCTCTCGGCAACTTCTCTCGACTGCTTCAACTGAGGCCTCTTTCCAACCTAGCCCGTCTGGTTGTTTGCAGGTCCAGGTACTGTAGGATAGAAGCATCAGTTAAGCGGTGCGGGCATAAACAGCGTCGGCTGGCGGCAATTCCGAAGCAAACTAAATACATGGAGCCAAATAGAAGATGCCGCCCCAGTAGCGAAGACGTGGGAAGTCGCTAAAAATGCGCGGTCAAACCTGTGATATAAAAGGAAGAATGCGAATAAATGAGTTAGTCGTCGCTGGTGTGAGCCAGGCAGTGGACGCGTGTTGTTTGAGCGAAAGACTAGCAAACTCGTAACGGTCGCCGGCCAGTCGTGGGGGTGGTGAACACTACAGTTTCCTTTTTATGATGGCATCCTGGTAGGCCCGTCCCTCGGACCCCCCGGTCGCGTCTTTCATTATGTAGTCTAAGATAGACTGCGGGATTCTCCCAGCCTGCTTTTGTTGAGACTCTACCACTTGCAAGGGCCGCACGGTGCACAATTGTGTGCTTGACGTCGTCCGCGTCTCCTGAGGTGCAGAGGACTGGAATTATATAGGCTTTCTTCAGCAGAGGTATGTAGCAGCAAGGCAATGACAACCACGTCCAATAAACTCCACTCGTCGCTCCATGCCGTTAGGGTGGCCTCCCGTGCCTGCGCCAAGTTCAAATTCCCGTCTATGTACCGCTCGGTTCTCTCGCCGGCAAGTAGATCCCATGGAACCTGACGGGCCAGCGCGATCAGGACATCTGTAGACACTATACAGTAGGCTCTACATACTCTCATGGCCATTCCCCGCTGTGCGGCTCTAGGGGCCTACCGGTTTCGTGCCATCCGGAGAGCCAGATCTGCCCACGCCGGCGTCGCGTACATAGCCGTTAATTCCGCTACAGTGGCCAGCAACTGTCTTTGTCCCTCGGATGCACCTCCCTCCTGCGGGAAGATTCGGACAAGGTTTTGGGCCATTTTGCCCATCTTGCGGGTTACGTAAGCGCACGGCGCCAGTGAGTCCCGTGTCTAAAACCACACCCAAGTATTTAGCTCTCTTTTTGTTTACGACTGGTTGGCCTGCTAGGGTCAGGCGTAGGCCCCTTGTCTTCTTCCTCCCGGTGAAATATATAGCTTCAGTCTGCTGTGAAGCGAGTTGAAGATGATGCTCCTGCATCCATTCTGATACAGTTTCGTGAGCGGAATTCAGTGACTCTTCAAGCGTGGATTCCCATCTAGCGGTACTAGCAGCGCTAGGTCGTCAGCGTTGGCCAGGGTTTCGACATCTTCTGGTAGCCTTTTAGCCTCAGGACTCCGTCGTAAGCCATGTTCTAGGAATCCGGCTCGAGGACGAAGCCCTAAGGAATGCCGGCGCTCACCCCGTAATCATTGCCCGCCGCTATGAGTGTCCTGTCCTGCAGGTAGAAAGATATGATTTGGCGCAGGGAGAGCAATATACACCGCCGCTCCAGCGCTGTCATTACCCCCCCCCCCCCAATTAGCTATATTAAAAGCGTTACGAACATCTAAGAGAATTAAAGGCACGATCTTATTTTAAGAGAGCTCATAGTCTCCTGCCCGGTGCGCCGAGTGACGAGCGACCCCGAAGGCAAGGAAGCCTTATTGATTTTCCGACAGGGCTTGCTTCTGTTCGATCTCTGCGGTGAGTCGCCTTGCCAATATATTCTCTACTAACTTGCCCGCTGTATCTAGCAGGCAGATCGGTCTGTACGCCGTCGGGCCTGCCGTCGCCCCCGGGTTTGGGATCAGGGCAAGGTGTGTCGCTTTCCATTGCTCTGGGAAAGTGCCTTCCTTGAGCTGCCGGGTAACGAGGCCCGCCACCTCTCCAGGGTACCGCCCGCGAGTAGGCGCACTACCTCCGGTGGGATCCCGTCAGGTCCCGGGGCCTTGCCAGAAGCCAACCGCTCTCGCGCGGCGGCTACTTCCTCTAGTGTGACCGGCGGAATGTCCTCGGGCTGCACTACGGTGTTGTCCGGTGGGCGCCTCGTCTGGCGGGGGAAAAGTGCCGCGACCGCCGCCTCCACCCGTTCTAGTAGAGTTGTAGCAAAATGCCAACACATTTTGCCTCTGAGCTGAGAGGGATAGCAGAGCCGCCTACTCGGAGGGAGACATTACCAGTTTTGAACTTCCGTCTGGTTGCCCGTTGTGGGGTGTGGCAAAGAACGAGTATCGTCTTCGTCGGGTTAACGACAAGACCAAATATTTGAAACAAAGATATGGTCTTTTCAATACCGGCTTTAACACACTGAAGAATATACGTATCATTAGACAATTGGGAGGGTGAGACACGGAACAAAAAGTGGTGTTGTCTGCATAAACGATTGGGCGGGAATCTACGTACACCTCGATGCCCCACAGGACGAAATTCATGTAGGTGATCAAGATAAAAGGTCCAACCGACTTCTGGGACGTGCCAGTGGATACAATTCCCGTCGCAGACCTTAAAGCTCCCGCCGCCACATATTGCCTCCGTACACTAGGATACGATTTAAACCAGGGTATTACTGCCGATGCGCAGCTCAGTTAAGAGGTATAGAGTGGTCGAGGCAGTAGAACGCTTTGGCTATGTCAAGAAATGCACCAAAGCACATATTTCTATCCTGCACAGCTTTAATGATCTCCCACCAGATAAGTCCCAATGCCAGCTCAGTTGATCGTGTATTTCTAAAACCGAATTGATTTTTAGAGGAGAAATTTAAGTCGTTCAAATTGTCGTCTACCTGTTGTTTAGCGAGCTTTTCAAATACCTTGGAGACAAAAGACGCCAAAGATGATGGGCGATAGTTGCCAGGTTGGTCCCTCCCGCCCTTACCCTCATATACCGGAGTCACCGCAGATGTCCTGAGGCGTTCTGGAAACACGCCCGTTTTAAGTGAAATAATAAATACGGCAGCTAGAGGAGCAGCTAAGATGTCAATGTATTTAGAGTGGAATTTACCAGGTACGTTTCCACCGCTATCCAGTAAGTTTGTTTTACGTCTTTAGCAGCGATTCGCAGTTCCTGAGCAGAAATAGCACTAAAGAAAAATGCGTTGGGCTCGGAGTTCCATAGGTTTGAGAGAAAACTGTCAATCGGCTCTTAGAGGGGGGGGGGAGCAAGAATGTAGTTTTTGTACTAATAGATTAGAATAGATTCAGTGCGTCAATTATCTCCTGGACCTCCTCCAGTTTCCTGTCTTCGACTAGTAGTCGACTTGCCACTGCTTCAGACTTTTTGCCACGGCCGCAGATTTCATTAAGGAAACTCCAGAGCTTGGCAGAGCGGTTACGTACTGCGGCAAATTGCTCTTCGTAGTAGGTATTCCTAGCCACTTTCAGTTCTACCTTGTAAAACACCTGCAATCTCTAAAACGCGTCTGTGTCATCTGCGGACCGTGTCTGGCGGCGAGCGCTATCGACAGCATGCCTCGAATTAACCAAATTATTAGCTAAGCATGGTAAAGTTTTCCGCCTAATCCTCAGCCAAGATCTAACGTCCACGGGATTGCTTTTCGCAATGCTTCATAGACGGACCCCCATAAATACAAATGTGCAACGGTGGGGCTCGAGCCCGCGCACCTATGTGTCTCTTCCGATTGCGAGGCGCAGGCGAAAGCACCACGCCACCGGGCTCGACTTAGTTAACCATGGTGAGCGGTTTACCGTTTTGGAGGCCCTTCGCTGTCGCAATGGGAAGCAATCCTTACACAGGAGTCGGAGCTTACCATTGTATAACTCGAAGGCCTCGCTTGGATCAGTTAAGTCGAGAACAGAAGACCAATCCACCCTGGATTCCGTCTTGAAATTTTCGCTTGTTGTTTTCATCGAATCTCCTATAGAAAATAGCAGCAATCGAACTTGGTTTCGTCATAAAAAATCCTTTTGGGACTGACTCTCAGCCAAGATTTAACGTCCATGGGACGCATTTTCGCATTGCTTCATAGACGGACCCCCATAAATACAAATGTACAACGGTGGGGCTCGAACCCGCGCACCTATGTGTCTCCTCCAGTTGCGAGACGCAGGCTTAAACCACCACGCCACAGGGCTCCACTGGTTTCGTCAACCACGACGTTAAAGATGTTTTATTACCCGTCAGTGTGATCTCTATTGGGTAATAGTCGGAAAATACCGTGTCAACGATAGACGGAAGGATCCGGACATATCGCTCACAATTAGCAATAGCGACATGGTCTATGCACGATCACCGGGATAGCAATGTTGAACATAGAGCAGAAGCAAAAGTGCAGAAGAGGGCGAATAAAATGCTACATTTGTGGGCAGCTTGCTAATTACCGGTACCACGTTGTATGAGGTCAATGTGTGAGTCCACACATGTCACCATATTCAACGCGCATAACTCAGGTGGCCGTACAACTCGTTAAATACGCATTTATTTTTCAGCGTAATGGGGCGGAAATGTCTTGTTCAGTGTATTGAAATGACGAATAGGTGATACCAATGTGGCAGGTCAGATATGGCTTGAACATAACCGCACGCTTAGGGGAAAATCCTGCTTCGTCTGACCGAATCAAATTGGGTGGCGGAAACTAAAAGTCCTCTTATGGAAAGTAGCAAAAAGCCAGATCCAGTCGATCCTCATTTTAAGTTTTCAGCAACTTAAGCATTTGCCATGTCTGTAATCAGACACGGACTTTAGAGAAAAATACGCACAAACGACCGTCAGCCATTGTAAAGCGATTGCGAAGATTTTGTTGTTCAGAACGGTGTCAGCAGCGGTGAATATTCTGGCGGTCCGGAGGTTACCAAAGGCGATTTTGGTGGCCCAATAAGGGAAAATCGAGACTCGCTAAGCCGGTCGTTTAGTGCAGTGGGCAAGCATTGAACCAGCATCGGTTAATCCATCGATTCTCGAAGCTAACGGTTATGTGAGTCCGTACCGCAGTGCCGTTGTGTGCTGTTGTCCATTTCCGATGAAATTCTTTCTGCAACCTCGACCAACCTTGATTTTGGTGAGGTTCTGCTCAGAAATGTATCGTATATTTCTTCAACTAACCCGTTGAAAATTACATAAAAGCCTTTTAGGTAGTTAATCGTTATATCAGTCTAAATACTCACGGGAAGGGATTCCGGTTATGCGTGCGGGCGGGCTTGTATGCAAGTTATTGTCGGCACATCAAAGCGATACAATTTATAGTGCTCTAATCAGCAAAGATCTGCGGTTTTCAGCACGTTTTGGCCTAGAGGCCTACTATTAGAAACTCTCTGTCTAGTTGTTAATCAGTTGACTGGTCTTTGCAGAACGAAAGGCCTAGGTGAGCTTCCCTGCAATTAAGGTCTTCACGGATGAAGTTTCGTTTACACAAAAACAGGTTTCAATGGCGGGGCAACGGAAATTCGCATATGCCCCGCCCACATGCACGCCGGGATCGCTTATCCGTAAACGTTTAGATTGACACAGTGATAGAGAGCTGTCTAATAAACCCTTATATACTTCCTAAAATAGTTGCAAATTTCAAGTTACTAAACTTGAAAGCTAGGAAAATTAGACATCATATGATCTATATTTTTCGAACCTTTTTAAGACGACTATTTCCCTTGGATTTCCTACGTTCCCAGTAAGCAGCATAATCGGGTTCCTACACAGCAGAACGGAAGATCCACGGCGCTGTAACTTAATGTATTATCGCGAATCTTCGTCGAATTATTCACGAGGACCTCAAGTATCAATCAGTCTTATGCTATCCGAGTCAAACGGATTCTATCAGCAATAAGCGTTTCAGCAGGACAGCGCACCCGTTCACAACTGTCGTTTAGTGCAGAGTGACTGGCAGAGCGTATGAGCATGTTCTGGAATAACCACTCGCGGCCGCCTAGTAAACCAGATTTAAACCCTCTATATTACCCGGGAGGGGGCGTTATTGAGCAAGAGTCTAACAAAACTCAACATAACAACCCAGACGCACTCACTGCCTCCATTCGGCAGGCATTTGCAAACCTTGGAAAGAAGGCTTTGCAAGATGCCTGTAAACGGTTTAGGCATGAAATGAAGAATGTTAAAGCAAACACTGAATACATATATACGAGGTGTGTTCAAAAACGTACGAGTATATACTCAAAAGCACAGATGGCCGCTGTCTCTGGTATTAGGAGCGACGGGTTCGACCTTGGTGCATTCGGCGACACGTACCATTTGAAAGCGATCTTTCTTAAGATTTGCAGATTTGGTTTAAGGTTAAAATTAATAAATTAAATTCAATATATATATGCGTTCCAGATGATCGCTCGTGTGTTCTTTCGTAGCTTTCCGCAGAACACACGAGAAGAGGGAATCAGCAACATCATTTCTATGGAAGAATACACAAAAGATTGCACACACTTTACAAGATTTCCTGTATCTTTCAAATATAAGTGTACACTGAAGAGACGTGGTTAATAGAACGAGTTACAAAATATTTATAACTGTACACAACTGATCCGTTCATCACAGCACACAAGTACAGAAGATTCACCTTCACGCAATCATCGGCATACTTCGTGCCAGACAATATTCATAGCCACCGTCAGTTGTAGATCACGCTGTTTTACATCAAACGGCAAACAGGCTCTGACATTTAAAAAGGTAACTTACATATAACATACTTAACCGCTCTAACTACTAGACTATAATGAGCTCGATTCGATTGTTGTTAACAGCGAGCTTCATCAATAAGTCTTCATTAAATTTACACTTTTTACATTCTTCTCTGTCTTCGTCAAGTAACGATTAGTGAAAATGCCGCTTCTGTGGCAGTTAAAAATCAATTTCCATCTATGAGCGGCCGCCGTCTTTGTTATTAATAGTACGTGCGTATCATTATAATATGCTCAATGGCAGTATGATATGAGTCCAAACGACTGCATGTCTTCCTGTCAAAAACACAACGAACGCTAACTGTATCTAGTTGCTGCCATGTTAACTTGGTAATGATACTGCGGTTGCTGCTGTAGTTGTTGTTGGTGCTGCTGTTGCTGAAGCTGAAGGTTGATGGCTTTCTGCTGGGCAAAGATGTGCTCGCTCTCAAGTTGCTCGTGACTGGCATGTCGTAACCCTAGTAGCGCCCGCTCCATAGTGAGAGTATACACCTGCCGAGTAGAAGGTGTTGTTATTATACAAGAGGCTACTTTCGTATATAGTATGTATTATATGTTAACGGCATAGGCAGGCCTGTAAGCCTTGCCCTATTAGCAGTGTCCAAACAAAATCAAGCTGGTGCTCGTATCATAATGACAAATGAAGGATCATTGTCAATCTGCCAAATTAGATAGAAACCACGTACTAACTACATCTGTTAATCAGCGGTTCGGAATCAAGCGGGAAGTGATCCGTGCTATTTTGCGAAGCATACCTAACAGGCATCACTGGTGTAACTCGTCTGTGTATATATATATTGATTTGATTTTGATGATATATATATATATATATATATATATGATTTATTCCAGCAGTGAATATTACAAATTGAACCGATACCAACAAGGTCTTAGAACTTGTTTTGCTTAGGGTCATTCATCGTCTACACACAGGCCAAATTTCACGCCAATCGTTGGCCGCGTTTTTTACTTAAGTTTGGTTCACCAAAGGGAAGAAAACAACAACTCGTGTGTTCTAAAGTGGTGGAAATGTTACGAACTGTTTATAGTGATCAAGAAGTATTCCGAAATACTGTGTATCGTAGAACCGTCAATTTGGACGTGAAGATACCAAAGATGACCGCGGTCGGGAATGGCGTCAACGTCAATAACTGAAGAAAATGTTGAAATAGTTCGTGGTATCGTGGTCAACAATCGCCGAATGCGAATTAGCTATGAAATCGGGTATATTTTATGGATCAGCTGTAACAGTTTTTGACGAAGTTTTATGCGTCAAAAGAATAGCAGCGAAAATCGTTCCAAAAATATTGAAGAAGACGAGTTATGGGTAAATGGTTACCACATCAAGATCAAAGCCCAGTCGACAGCCGATCGAAGACACTCAGACGGAGCAGATTCAACATTGTGTTTTTCTTTCGACGACAAGTGAATCGCCTTCCACGATTTTTGCACCCTGGTTCTACGGTGAATAAGAAACAGTACCGCAAATAAAAAAAACAGATCGCGCGAGAAAGTCCGGCACAAAAGGCCTGAATTCTGGGCAAACAAATCTTGGATCCTTCATCACGACAACGCATTCGGCAAAGTACTTTTTGTTTTAGGGATGTTATACTTTTTAATGAATCGCCTGCATTGGGATCTGCCTTACCCGCCCTAAGATGGGACTTAATTTTCTTCAAATAATTAATGGTGATCAAACTGATAGTTACTTAGTTATTTTAAAAATCACAACATTTATTACGTGTAGATCATAATACACCTAATAAACGTCCATGTTGTTTTTGAACTTGATTGATGAAAATCGTTTACACTCAATAAAAATGACACATAGTATATGTTATTCGGGGAAAGAACTCTAAAGGTAACGCGTTAAGCAGGCAAAAACGGCTTGATTATCTAAACCAGATAGTAATGATTTATATATATATATATATATATATATATATATAGTGATAATTTATTAAGAATACAGATGGAGCGACAATTTTCTGAGAACGTGTATATATATATATATATATATATATAGCTGGGTACCGACCGTATGCGAGCAAATGAGACGGCGCTCTGAACGTAGAGCATCGACCAGGTCATACAACGAACAGCAGTTGTCGTGGCTAGCAGAGCTCCCTTGTTTGTAGGGCAGGTTGAGCTCGCTGAGGCTGTACACCGACTCAAAGAAGTCTGTGTCGAGTTGACCGGCATACAATGAACCCACCATCCTGTAGGGGTCCGGATGTCGCGCCGAAACGCCGCTAGCCAGCCGCGTGAGCTTGCGATGCTTGCACGCCGTCCGTTTGTCAATCACGGCGGATATGACACGCAAAAGCTGCGAACGAAGGCCCTGCAACATAAGTTCGACGGTTGCGGCGTCGATGTCGTCTAGGCCGTGCTCGTAGGCCACGACGAGCATTCGGCCGTAGAGCAGGGCGCTCTCGGGGAAGGCCTGCTCGCGCATGAGGAAGCTGCAGTGGGGCGCCGGCATCTCCGCCTGTGGAACGCTGGTTACAAACGACACCACGTTAGGCATCGTTAGCTGATTGTCGAGAACGGGCGCTGTCGCGCTCCTAGACCGCGACCCGAATAGACCGGGTGCACTCGGCTCGGCCTGACTTAAGGCCGGCGGTTGCGGCCCAACGGTTGGCCGCCGCTTGCGAACTCGAGTCGAGCCGGCCGATGATCGTATCGGGTCGCCGGAAACCGACGCTCCCTCGGGCGACAGGAGGGAACAACTACTGTCGACGCCATCGCCAAGAGGAC
Source organism: Dermanyssus gallinae (assembly GCA_003439945.1). Classification (NCBI taxonomy): domain Eukaryota; kingdom Metazoa; phylum Arthropoda; class Arachnida; order Mesostigmata; family Dermanyssidae; genus Dermanyssus; species Dermanyssus gallinae. The sequence continues at coordinate 190,185 of QVRM01003456.1, read as the reverse complement.
TGCAACTATCCGACGGCGACTGAGGTAGATACGAGTGCTGCATTGATCGATTTCCGCTACTTAGAACTTTGCCCCGCGATATCGAGACACCTTCCATAGATGAGCCACGACCTCCGAACGCCAACGAGTTGTTGCTCGATGACCTGGACAGCGTTGCGTGCGCCGGCAACGCTTGCGGCGTAGTAGATAGACGGCCAGGACCAGGCGCCTTTGATAACTAGACACGCACACAAAACGCGCCACCAACGACAACAAAGCGATATTAGGTATATGTAAATGTATATATATATGTAGTGATGATTTATTAAGAATACAGATGGCGCGACAATTTTGTCTTGAGAACGTGTATAAATATATATATATATATAGCTGGGTACCAACCGTATGCGAGCCAATGAGACGGCGCTCTGAACGTAGAGCATATATATATATATATATATATATATATATATATATATATATATATATATATATATATATATATATATATATATATATTTACTATTATTATGTATATATTCGGTATAAACTTGTCATTATTGAAAACCTAAAACATGCCTTCACGCTGATACCCCAATACGCGCAAATGTTGGTGTCCTGAACAATGCATTTGAGATGAACGGCCCTGCGCGTCAAGGCTACGCCGTGACTTTAAATCTTAATGTAAATAAAAATATACACAAATAGTATAGAAGCGTCATTTACCCACACACGCGTATATAAGGTGGGCTCAAATGAAAAAAATACGCAGCGTTGTGAAAACGGTCGGTTGAAATCTGAACATGCCGCTTTGGGATATTGTAGTGTGGCTCTAGGGACGCAAATTGAGTGTCCGGGAGAAGCAGGCAGCTGCTTGTGAGTTCCGAGCAGTTGACGCGGCAGTGCGTGTGAGTACATCGTGGTGTTCCAATTGAAAGATTTGACGCAGCTGTCGGCAGGTGACGGCCGGTTTTGGACAGTGTAGACAACAAAATTGTGCACAACAAGTTACATTTTCGGAAGGTATGCGCGCAGTGGGTTTCGAGGAAGCTGAGCGAACCGCAAAAGGTGCTGCGTGTGAAGCTAGCACTGCGACACCTGCCCCGGTGTCATGAAGACCCCGCTTGCACGCAAGCTTGACAAGGGTTGGTGCCATTACTTCGATCATCACTTGTGGTGTGGTTGTGCTCAGATCTAATAATCAAGACGTAAATACCCACAGTGTCGTTTCATACCTTTTCATTTAAACCCAGTTATATATGTATGTATATATATATATATATATATATATATATATATATATATATATATATATATATATATATATATATATATATATATATATATAGAAAATATTGTGATGATTTATTAATCATTTACAATACGTTTGCACACTTGGCAGTGCTCGCCTTAATAAAAATTGTGGTAAAAAGGTGTCACGTGAAGTTAAGAGTCAGTTGTCCGTGTCCTTGCTTGATGGTAGCCCCCGCTCTTATGGACCCGGTGCGAGCGGTATATCCTCAAGGTTCCTTGCAAAGTTAAAACGGTGAGATCCATAAGATTCCTCTTCGTGACGCCGAGCCCCAAGAGCGTCCTCGCAGATTCGGAGTCCCATACACCACTCATAGAGATAGTGATGGATCCGAATCTGCGAGGTTTTTGCGGGTCGGGGAGCGCCGCTCTTAGGAACTCGACGTCATATTTGGCGATCTTGTCTTGCCGTGCTTTTGCCAGGTCCCGGTTCGGGCCGCAAACCTCGGCATCTAAAACCCAGACCTCGGTAGGTGTTGTTATTACGAGGTCGGGCTTTAGACCCGGTGCGCCCGGTCGACGGAATACTCGCTCACGAACCACCTTATGACCCCTTTCGCGGAGAAGACGCGCCACGCGATCACAGACGTCGTCATGTCTCTTTATGGTTTGTTTGTGTGTTGTATCGCACATCTGAGCGACATGAGCCAACGTCTCAGGCGCATGACACCCGTGCCTACAACGTTTGTTGTAGCCCGGGCGTCCCCTGGCCAATCTGGCACGCGTTGGTAGTGCGTTGATCCTGAGCTTTAGTAGGTTTAAATACTCCTTACCAGATAGGTAGGGCATACCCTTAATCCAGTAGTGTACAAAGGGCGTTTCGTGTGCTTTTTTAAAATGTGCCCCATCGAACGTGTTGTGTAGTTGTTGAGACCAGTAGTCGGTCTCTTGTGTAGCGGTCTCAATGGAGGTTCCCAAGCGCTCGCAAAGAAGTCTTGTTTTCGCAAGATCTTTTTTAAAGTGCTCGGTGGTTAGCATCCATTGGACCCCAAGGTGCGTGGAGTGTTGTAGTGCTGTCAGGCGGGAGAGGCGGAGTCTGGGAATGAATGTTTGGAGGCAGGGGATGTCCAGACCGCCGTGTGCTGTGTGCGTGTACAGGTAGGCGTTCGGCACCGAGTTTTCGAGCTTAAGCCATTTCGACTTAACAACCTTTCTGATCTCTTTATCTAGGTCACTAAGGAGTGCGTAAGATGGTCTGGGACCGGAGACCAGTTTATATAGGAGACGGGGAATGAGAAAGTCTTTCAAAAATATGAGTCTTTGGTGGGGTTTAAGGGGAGCTATCGTGAGTATATATATATATATGGCGACTCACAGGCGGCACGCGTAGAAGAGACCCAGCTCTACCAAGAACAATCAAATGACATTCCACCACAAGCAAACACATGAAAGGACAAACGTATTGTAGCTGATAGCGTGAATATTTACCGCATGTAGCAGTTCCACAAAATATTCATTATGCAAAGCCACCTCATCAGGTTGCATAAGGGTTCGGGCTTCCACTTCGAAATCATCACGCCGCAACTGCAGGGTCAGCCAACGCCGTAACAATTCTACGTAGTCGTTCCATCTGAAAGCAGCGCCCCGTCACATTATTTATCTGTATACCTTAAATATATAAGCTATCAAAGTCGTCCAGCATTTCAAGTCGGTTGTACAATTACCTATCTTTCTCCAATGCTGTATGTTATTTTTTCTACATTTCATAGCTCCAGTTAGATATAGTTTGTTTTATGCAATTTACTGTAATTAATTTTTGTTTTAATTTTGAATTTGTTTATATCGACATTATTTATAAGATAAATACACATGTTAATTACTGCCGAGAGTAACATAAATAAAAAAATCTCTAAAACACTTAACATATAAATGGTATACTTTAACTCTACTTAACGACGTTACTGTGTCTACAACACAACGCAGAGCACGTTTCTGTGGCAGCTTGAAATTGACCAGCTTCGTGGAAAAAAGTTCAGAAATCTTTAAAATAGAAAATAATATTGAGTTTACACTAATGTCGTAAATGACGAATGTGAGAAGTGCTGTGCGAACATTCGGTAACGCTTCACTTCACACGATAAATAGCTTTAAAGAATCTCGGGAACCTCGGTTGTCACCAGCTGTAAATAAATAATCTGCTGTCCTCACCGTCTTGTGGATATTAATGATTATTTTCAATATTGTTTTATGCATTTCATAGTTGTGTGCATAATCTGTCACGGTAGTGGTGCATACATTCGATCATCTTTCATCACATGGACAAATCGATTAAAGATGGAAGAAAATAATAAACATTTTTAATAGCCTAATTTATCGAGAGACGGCTTGTGCAAAAGTCGTCATACCTTCCCGCCAGGGACGATGCGAGTCTCTTTTTGAGAGCCGACAGCTGTGTTGTGTCCGACATCACTCTCCCAGTTAACATTCGTCGATTGCCACGCGACTACTGCAGAGGCAGACTTACATAACACCCGTCAAATGAGAGACTCGAATAAGGTGCACACAAATAGCCTTCGTGGTGTCAAAAAGGTGTAGTCATTCGTATAGAAAGAGAACAACGCTCGAACTCACTGTGCGCGATCATTTGTGCACACTTAGTAGTAGTAGTAGTAGTAGCACAACACAATAACAACACATGCGATGCATCTGCATCTCCTTTCGCCGAACACGAAATATCGCCGAGTCAGTCAATGGTCAGTCACCAAGGTGTTGCCGAAAAAGCCACCAACTTAGCTGGCGGCAAATTCGGGCCGCTGCGACGGTAGCTTGCAGACATATCTGCCCGCTGCAGCCTCGACAGCAAAGCTGCTACCGCCAATTTACAACTCTTTTCTATCTCTGTCGGCAGCCACAAACTACACAACACTATACATATTCTAATTACCTAGCCTTTCTAAATAAACACAGTCACAATTTACGCAATGCGTTCATCCGTCTGCATACTCTCGGGTTCTCCGGCATACAGCAGAACCCGAACCTATCAGCAGCAGCAGCCGCAGATCATCATCATCACCACTACCATCACCAGTAGAAGACAAGGCACCTAACGGGCCGCCATCTTGCTTGCATCAGATCAATATTTTGTTTGGATTAATGTGTAGAGCAGACGTCGAGCAGACGACGGCGAGCTGACGCGAATTTGTTGTCATCTACCGACCGGCTTTGTCGACAAGAATTCGAACGCGGCGACGGTTGTATGTGGAAATGCAAAGATAGTGATAATCATGTTGGTGTTATTGTCACGGAATCACGGGGTCGTAACTCCATAAATGTCCATATAAGCAGAAGGGAGGGATTATCACGGATCGTACTTAGCACGGCCATGTGGAGGTCAACATGATGCGGTCGATGAGCTGCGAATGCGCAAAGTCGCTGCGGTTCTACTGGTAGAGCGCGAGCAATTACTAGCTAAGCATCACAACGATCAGCTGGGCGCCGTAACAAGCAGGCATCGCCCCCACCAGCAGCAGCAGCGGCGGCGGCGCACCAACGGCTATGTTTGTCAGTGATGAAGTGTTGCAGCCAGCATAGAGATCCTCACATTGATTGAGCGATAGTATCGTGTCGCACGGCAGCAAATTCGACTTATCAACTCGTCGTATACGTAAGTGATACAGCCTCTGTGATGCACGCCGCGAAACCAAAAGACGACCGACGAACGCGTATTATAATGAACAATCAAATGTTTCTTTCTCGATTCGAAGACTGTTTGCTCCGCTGTGACAAACCGTTCGGGCAAGTTCGTGTTTGATCTAGGGCATCGCTCGGGAGCGATGTTGAACAAGTGTTGAAAACCTGAAGTAATTGCTATGATTATACCTCTCCAATGCTAAGTAAGGTGTGTTATTTTTTAGTTCATTTTAACGCAATTTTTTTAACTTACCAAAAGCATTGTTTCGCCTTTGTAGCACAAAATGCGTTATGTTGCCTCCTCACAGCGAAAGCAGAGTAATTTCGGGGGAAATTACTTGTTTTCTTCATAAAGTTTCTGTAATCTTGGTCGGTCCCAAACACAGACACACACACATGTTTACATATATATATATATATATATATATATATATAAAATTAATACTTGCTTGGCATGTGTATCTAAATACACATGACACCCTTTTATATCAGGGGCGCTTAGAGCAGCAGAATATATATTACCTACGCATCAATATCATCATTGTATCCTCCAATACCTATTGAATATTTGCCTTCGATTGGGACAACCTTTTTTTTGTAATATCGACCTTTCTAACGTTTGGTCCTAAAGCTAGGGCCTCCGACAGGCCTCTGCTCCCTCCAAGACTGTACATTCTTTTACAATATGTTCGATTGACTCATTCCCTAACCCACACGCACCACATTCTGTAATTTCCTCCTCCCTATATTTAGCTCGTCGTCGTATCGTTGTATTCAATATGCCTGCCCTGGCATCTGCCAATAGCCTACTCGCTCTTGAATTATCTATACCCATTCTACACAGCACGTTGCCCGCTTTTCCCTCCCATAAGACCGAGTACATGCAGCACGATGCCTATTCGTACGATATAGTACACGTGCGTTGTAGCTTGACTAAAGTGGCCGTTTTTCTCTACGTTTTACCGGTTTCAGAGCACACCATCGGTTCACCGAAATATATGCCCTAATCAAGTGAGGGATCGCTACCATGGGGCTCCTAACATCATCCGATGGTCAAAGGCCCCGGCTATTGGGATTCCTGCAGAAACGCTCGACACTTATATGTGCTTTTCTCTACCCGTTGGGCATTGCAGCGTTTCTGAGTCTAGCATGGACGCCGTTCAACGATCGCACCTACTTCTCTGATAACTCGCTTTTGCCGGGAATGGTCCAGCGGGAATCTGATGTACAGCGCCACTCCGAAGCTCTCCTAGAGGCCCTTGAGGCTGAAGTTAAAACTCATCCAAGCCTTCCGACAGCTTGGCTGGCGGGACAGTTCCGACATGCCGGACTCGAGGTTTATCGGCATAACTTCTCACTGGTGCATCCTCTTGGAGTTCGCCAGGTGCATCATGGCGAGAACGTGTACGCTATCATGAGGGCTCCTCGCGCGCCTCGCACTGAGGCCATCGTGATTTCGACACCGTTTCGGAATTCCGCTTCCCCCCATGGCTCAACATTACCGTCAATTGCGTCTATGTTAGCCTTAGCAAGGCATTTTCGTCGCCAGCCGTACTGGTCGAAGGATATCGTGTTCGTTATAGCCGAACATGAACTCGTAGGGTTGCAGGCTTGGTTAGATGCATATCACCTGGTTGAAACTGCGCCTGGTGTTATCAGGCCCGGCCAACTGGAAGCACGATCGGGATCCATTATGGCAGCCATTAATCTACAGTTGCAATCGAAGCACATCGACCAGGTATACGATATTATGATCTATATTTCTGCACATTTTTGTGTATACTTTAATGCTTTGAATATAGCGTAATAAAGGCGCGATTTCTCGTTAAGTTGCATGGTCTTCTAACATTACCAACTGCTACTTGCTTCGTCGTATTTCAGGTGAACGTCAAAATTCTTGGACTTAATGGACAGCTACCCAATTTGGATCTGGTTAATACCTGTAGAGATTTACTGTTCAGGGAACGTGTACCGTATGTGCTCGAAGGCCGGCCTGATCCTGCTGAAGCAAAATCTTTCGACGGTTGGACTTACGCCGCGACGAACTTAGTCTCCCAAATGGCGTCTCATGCGACGGGGTCTCCATCAGCGGGACACGGCCTATTTCATCGTTTCGCGATCCAGGCGCTTACGCTTGAGGGGGAGCCGAAAGTTCCAGGCTTTCGGCATGTTGGCCTTACACCTGTCGGTCGTGTCGTTGAAGGCCTAGTACGTTCGGTCAATAATCTTCTGCAAAGATTTCATCGCTCATATTTTTACTATTATCTTCCTACAAGTGATCGGTACGTGTCGATCGCTTACTACATGAGTGCCTTCGGTCTTCTTACGGGTGGAGTACTGCTCAAGGCTGTTGCGATTCTGCTCCAGTTGATCGACGAGCATCCGACGGGGTATCTGACTCTTCTCTGGCGTTCGCTGCCATTACTACTGGGTTTGCAGGTTCTTGGAGCAGTCATTTTTCAAATGCTACCTGACGGTATTAATTTGATAAGGTATTTCCTGCCGTTGTCGATGCAGGATGCGCTCTACTGTCTCATGTGGGCTACGGCTGTGATTCTGTTTCTGATGCCGTTGTTTGTAACGCGTGCACTACATCCACTGGCGCAACGCCTTCTGATGCTTCTGCATTTCCTTCTTCTGGTGGCACCACTGTCAATGCTAAACATATCCCTTGGAGCGGTCGTCGCAGTGATTGAAGTTCCGATTATCCTCACTGCAGGTGCCAGTTGTTCGTGGCCGATGCGCATCCTACGTCGTCTACTTTTGATTTTGGCCAATCCTTTGGTAGCTTCGCTGCTATTTCTGTTTGGCTACACAATCGCGTCTGACGACTGGAAACTTAGCGACGCCAACCAGCTGCGCGCGGCGTTCGTTCAAGCACTCCAGGGTCACAGGCGGTTGCTTTTGTTCATAGTCGAAGACTGGCACATGTATGGAGCTGTGACATATCCGCTGTTGTGTTTCGGCTTCCTACCTGTCTGGATCCATGCCTGGTCGCTTTAGCAAATACACGTTTAGATTACTGTGGAAAAGAGCATTAAAGTCATATACGACGACGCGGGAATGTGAAGCAAATGAGAACTAGTATAGAAGGAGAGGAGTAGAAACGATATATATATTTTTTTTGTGCTTTGGTGACGTGATTAACGCATTGCGATCTGCGCATTGCATATCCGATATACAGTTTGTACCCACGTCCTCCGATCTTGGTACCATAAGTTGGCAGAATATTGTAAATATACCCATTGTGGATATATCTCAACACGTGATGAACTGCTAATGGTGCAGTTATATTCATAAAGTAAGATGTGAACGAATGTTGCGAAATTTCGTTTAGAGCTCGTGGTATTATCCTATGTTACATCTTGTAAAATGCTATGCGTGTATATACGATCTCCTTACACAAATGAAGAAGAGGACATTTGGAATACTGTAAAGTAAATGGGTGCGCTTCAGATAAGCGCGTACTTACTGATGTATTTGCTTTTATATTAGCTTAGCCATTTCAATATTTATGTCTTTTGTCTTTACTTTTATTTTTATTTAAACGAACCCAAGCAAAATAGAAAACACTTGCTTCTGGTGTTCCTGTACCCGAGAAAAAGAAATAATTTCCCGCTCGTGTTCAAGTCTGTGGGGTTTTTCACACACAGAGCGGTTGAATTGAAGAATCTGTTGAACTTTTCATCTTCTAACGGCGACACTAAAGAAAAATTGCGTAAAAGCTCGTATGACCTTCTGATATGTGCATCATTATCGTCCTTATGAATACTAAGCAATGGTATCGATAACTGGAACCGCTACGTCGCGTTTGTTCAGTGCTATCAAAGATTTCACATGCATCACATCGTTAAATTGCCCTTTTCATTCAAGGATATTGACCACTGGTGCCTCTTACTCACTCAATATTAAAACCAACGCACTACCTAATCTTGCCGTATACACACAGGAAGATCTTATAGTTCGCCTCGGCTAGGAAAAGAGGTAGGCGAGCACGTTTTCCGGACCGAGCTACTACTGGAGAGATAGAAGAGAAATACACCTGATACACCAGCAGATTTAAAATGCCCGCTGAGAATAGCCCCTTCTGGAGTGAAAGCGTGATAGTTTTTACATATCCTTACTCACCTACAATCATCGTGTTTGACTCACTTGAATATTAGTTGCAATAATTAGATGAGTTACCAACAGTATAAGGCGAATTAATGCATGATATTACAAAAAACAGGGTTATTGATGGACGAAACAATTGGCAATTTTTACGAGGCCTTGTTTTGTGATGCTGTTATCAATGTCCATCAGAATATGGGTTGCCTAAGATCAGCACAATTTCTCTTGAAGTAGTACTAATATAAATTGAATTTATACTGAAATAATTATCTCAGCATATGCATCAAAAGGTAAAGTCCAGTCTTCGGCCGGCCTGTGCCTCTGCCGATTTCACTTTTCACTTGCTTCACCAGAAGTTGGGCAAGTATTACGATTTCTTAAGATCGTACCAAAGATCAAATAAGTTTAGACAACGCTTTAATGCTTTAAATTTGGCAAACCTTGCCCAGCTTCCTGTTGGGCTACTAGAAAATAGTAGTTTACATTGTCTACTGGAAAGTTTCTACATTTAAGAGAACTGCACTCTTACAACGCGTAAGGTGCTGGTCAGATGAAATGATACTTTATTAAGTAAGTTATTGGTCAAAACGAAGAAATGCTTTATTACAGTTCACAATTATTTTACCAGGTAAATCAATTTATCAAATTGTCATATAGAGTGTGTCAAAAAGACGCGTTTTTCTTGGCAATGAAACGTTGGTACATATTTAGAATTTTTCATAACCATTTCATAAGTATAATAATTCGACGCTGAAATTGCTACGTGCTGGTGTGGTCAATGCACTTCCTCTATAAAATCAATTTTTTTATAAAAATGGATAGTGCAAAATGTATACAGAGTCTTTTGAAGTGGAATAGTTGTGAACGGGTTGGATTTATTACAAGCACTAAGACATAGAACACAAGATTTTGACACATGCACTATACCATGTTTATGTTATAACACAATGTGGGAGGAGTTTCTAGTTTTCCAGCACACGTCCGGAAATCTGACACAGATGGAGCAATTTCGTTTTCAGAGAGATCGAGTGTGGTCTAAGTTATCCCGTCCGAAGTTGATTACTGGCACGATCCCGCAGTCGTGTGTCATACTTATTGACTCCGTCAATATTTTGTGGTAGAACTTTTCGTCACGTTTCTGAACTAACTGGTATAGGTGATTTTTGGCATAAGTTGTTTTCAAATAGACTTGAGCTTAGCTGCCTTTCATTCGCTTTGTTGCTATCTGACCTAGTGAGATACGTACAATAGAAGTTCAAGACTGCAGTAGTGCTTAGACACGGAAATACGCATTATGACCAGTGCCATATAGCGAATCCACGAGGCCATAACAAGTTCTCTTGGCCATAAAAGGTCGAAGAAGTACATAAAAGTCAAATGAGACATTATTTCGCCTAAGGAAATGATCATCTTTTTATTAAAGCTGTATTGCTTCCGCGACGTAAACAGACTCTTACCTAAGTGGTAGTTAAGAATACACATACTTACCTAAGCAGTTGGTGTAAAATGTTATATACTTGCTTAAGTAGTGAATACGTATTTATATTTCCATATCTGCGCCTGCTTTATAATATTTGTGCGAAAAAAAGGTGAAGACACTGTAAACGCTTTTGCAAAAATCCAATTGCATTCAGCCCGCGCACAGAGCTTCTTTGCATGAAAAACATAGCATTGCTCTCCAGGCCAGGAAAGAGCAAACGTGCCAAAGTGATTAATCTTAGAGATTTTATTCTAGTTTTACATTACGTACCCGTCAAGAAAGCCAACTGAGGCGTTACGTTCCTACCGTTACCAAACAAATTAGATTGGTTCAAAAGCTTTTTCGACAATATCTTAAACATTCAGTAGCAGTTATGTGTAATGATCTACCATCGAAGGTACCGAATGGTAAAATCTTCGTCGAATCTAAGAGTCCGCGGGAACTATCTTAGGATATCGTAATCTTTCTAGCTTGGAGAAATGTGATATGACATGATGTTTATTTGTTCTTAGTTGTAGTTTTGCGTTTTTGTTTTAACTTCATATAGCCACATGGCTAAAACCGTAGTATCTCGTATTATTACAATTTTTTGTCTATGAATAGTGTACATGTTTACATTGTTCCGGTTTCCTCAGATGCAAATAAGCTGAGATAGTGCGTCCTTGCCGCGTTCTTCAGTTGATTAAATGATATAAGATACAAAGGCGCAAACCCTTGCTGCAACTATGTTTCCGCACAACAATAATAGTCCATCGCTTTTTGAATCAATTATACAAATATTCAAGCAAGTGTAATAACTCAACGTAAGTCCTAGACCGTAGTCTGATAGTGAAGAGAATGCAGTAAGTGCTCAATGAGTAACCAGTCCAGACTTTTGTAAGGTCGCGCGTTGTCTATCTGAGGTAAGACTATCTATGAGGTAATGCAGCCCTCAAGCTGATAAACATACTTGCGTACGGACGTTGGTCATAATGTTGTAGCGATGACGTTACGCTGAGTCAACAGGGGAGTAGAACTCAGTATGGCAACAACTAAACGCGAATAGTCTACCTATGAATGTGTTAGCTTTGGTGTTGGCTCCCGAGAAGGTCGGGTGGCGGAGATGTAGTCGCGTGAACGATGTGGAACGTCGTAGATCGCGGAGTGTAGCCGCTTGAGCGGCGGTTGGCCGGTGTTGAAGTTTTCTTTACTTATTAATAAACCTTACGTTGTTGAAAGTTGTTGGATGCATTTCAAGGAATTTACGCTTAATTTCAACTACGAGAACGTGTTCTATAAGTTTTGGAAACAACATAATGCTGATATTTTGTGTAGTGCTGTTGCATTGAGTCTCGCATCCAAAGGCCCAGAATTGTTTTGGAGTGCTCGTTTTTGGAGTCGGTGAAGCGACCCAATAAGACGCAGCTGTGACAAGCCATAACCTTTTTTCTGTACCGCAAATCAGGTAACTATGGACGTAGGTGAAATACATCGCTATCGGGCAGTTCTGGGGAAGAATTCGTCGGTTGAGACGCGTCGTCATTGCCTCGACGGTTGAGGACGTTAGGGTTTTGGGTTTTTGGACGTGGTCGGTTAGGATTGGTTTGAATGGCGTCACAAGACGTAGACAGTGTAGTGCGCAGTTGGACCATTGTTGTACTACTGCCCAGAGGGTGGAGCGCTTCGTTATAATATCAGAGCTGAGAGCACAACAACGTTTCGATGAACCAACGGTGCTCGTAATACGTCTGGCCCGTACATACTATCCGCGCGGGCGAGAGACGTAAGTGTTATCTATATCGGATGCGTCGTTAAGACAATCCTGTGAATACCCTACCCCCGTTTCTGTGGCTTTAGTGATCCATCTTGATCGCCGACTATGACGAGCGGCACTCGGTATGAAAGGGGGACCAAGAGGGACCAAACCGCGCAGGCAGCATGAATTCTATTAACAATAACCAGCCTGATCTCGCAGTGGAGAGGGTGCGCTTATTCCTGCTGAACTCAGCGCAGCTTTCCTATGGACCTCACAAAAACGGTCGACTGCTTTTTGCCATCGAGTGCCGGAGCTCAGCGGACGTCAGCCCCTCTGTCTTGACGAGGTGGTTGCGTCTGTCCAAGACCGAAGCTCCACCGTGGTCGTCCGGCCCGCAATAGTCAAGTTACTACTACTACTACTGGAAGCGCCTTCATCCGCCGCCGTAGGGTCGTCCCGCCTGAACATCAAGCTCTCGATTGACACTCTATCGCATGCATCGTAGTTCTTGCTCGGTTCGACCACACTATGCAGCATTTCGGCAGCATGCCGACCGAATGCATCAATCACCCTTTCATCTGACAATCTGTCCATCTAGGTTATACAAAAGATACACAAAAAGGAAGTCGGCGTGTCAGTATACAGAAAGAAGTCTTTGTCTGTACAATATTTGCGCCAATCATCTGTGCTTCATCGCTGATCAAAGGCAAAAGGACGACGCAATGAACGTGATAATGGTAAAGGCGGCAATTTTTCCCACGCGTCTGTGTTTCTTGATAGCCGTTGCCACGTGTTGGCTATGCGGCCAAACGACTGGTTATCGTACAGACTCGCGGCGTGTCGGCCCGTCAAAGATACACGGATTCTACTCATCGTCATCATTCGGAAGTAAGTAGCTCAATGTTTGCGCCCTATTCTTCGCGCTACTCAAGCGTTGATGTATCAAAAGTTAATTTGCACTTCTTAACACACTTCAACTGGTAACGCAGTCCACTTGGACGGGAATTGTAGACGATGTATTCTTGCTTGTTGCATTAGTGTTTGCCTCTTGAAGAGCATCGGGGTTCCGCAGGCCACATGAAAAGGCCCAACTGAATGCATGCATTTTCTTTTTTTTTTGTCATGTTGGATACTCTATGACATATAATATATGTCCTGGTAGCGTTTGATGAATTCAATATTGGACCGAGGCGTTACCTATATGGTAGACGGACTTCGAGGGCAAGACAAAACACCTATCGCTAAATGTGCAGGTGTTTGTACAAACATTTGTTCGAGTAATACTAATAGAAGCATTTTCTTTGTTTCTCAGGAGTGCACTAATCTGTCTATCATTTCTGTCGAATTTGGGAGTGTTTGCTAAAGAATAATAGAGACACCGACTTGACTGCAGGAACGTCGTCAGGGCGCCGCTGGAACAACGGAGTTCTGAGCAGCCCCAGTGTTCCGTCTCACAGAGGACTCAGTTGGGCTCACGTTCCCCTGGCCGGCCACCAAGCTGTGCAGCGAGGCCGTTCATCTTACTATGCAAATAACGAACAGGGTTATCGACTGAGCAATATGAAACCCGACAATTCTCAACGAGACTCTGACGGTTCGGACGAAGTCAACACGGGCAACCCTTTCCTTGCAGGCGACGATACCGCCGATGTGTTATTGACGACTGAAATTCAGAGAGTTTCTGAGTCTGAATTGGAACACGTTCCAGAGACGGAGGGTATTCTCATGCGTAGACTGCGCGTTTCTGGTGGACCTTACATTGACCGTGACTCGTGGTGCCGTGTTAGTGAGTCAAAAGATTGCTTACCGGCACTGTAACGGTCGCGACTCTCACGCTCGATATCTAGGGCAGTTCTCCATGTTTTTGCAGGTATCATCTGCTACTCTTGTGGGCACAGCATTCGTACAGGGTCATTCGGATTGTCTCAGCTTGGCTTGAGATGTTTTCCGTGATGCCGTTGGGTATTTGTCGTAAAGGGTCAGGAGATGCAACAAGTAGTAGCTTAGTATTTTTATCAGTCTGTGTCGCCGCATCATAATCATAGGACAGTCATTTTCCGTGTATCACGCAAGAACAATAAGGCTTGACCTTTGGTGAGCCATTTTATGTCGAGCCTCCACTGCAAGCACTTCACAGACCATCAAAAGATTAAAAGTACGTATGAGGTTGTGATACTGCCCGTCTGGCCGGTACGCAATGTTTGACTTGTAAATGATAACCCTCATGTGCACTATGTGATAAAATTTTGTAGTAAATGTGATTTGTAATCCTGGTCTTTTTTTTCTAAGAATTGAATCTGTTATTATTTACACGCGAACACGTACTGCTGAGCAAACTGTTTAAACGTCATAACCATTTATTTAACGCATCTTTGTTCGAGGAATTTTGTCAAAAATATTAGAGTCTACATTTTGCTTTTGGTTGCCATATCCTTGTCATTTATTTGCGCCAATGTGTTCTATTATTTTGCAAAATGCGTCTTTATGTAGCATACTTTAGGCTCGGTGAACATCCAGCAACGCGGCCACCACCTCATACGCATCCTGGGCCAGGTAAAAGGTTTGATCAACAGAAAAATGCAGTCATCGGCCTTCTGAGAAACCGCTTTGCTATGGCTCTATTATTGAACTTTGCTTTATCTATTCCTTTACGCAGTCTTGTAAACGGTTATTGGCCTGAAGTTGGATCATTTTGCGTTACCAGCCTCTGGATTTGACATAAGCGTAACTTTTCTCTCCAACCGTTTCTGTCTGCACTATCTTGTCCGCTTGCCAATTGTGTTTCCATCTTCGAGCGTTACCCACGTTGTTGGTGTTGTTGTTATTGTTATTGTTATTTTTGTTGTTGTTGCTACTTTTGCTGTCACTGTAGGATTGCCAAAAGCAGTGGCGGCGTTGTCTAGTGTAAAAGTGCGCTAGTCACAGATGTGATCAACCGAGCTGTCACCGGAATGATGCCCGTTGTTGGATATTGTTGATGCTAATTGAGAATATATGATAAACCATACCAGTGAAAGTCAGCGGCCATGCTGCCATGAAGACTGTTGGCCAACCATAGATATATCAACATGACCGGCCCTCGGTGCATTGAAGATATGCCTTGCTGCGATTCTAAGCCCGTAGGGGACGGATAATGGTCTAGAATGAAAATAAACCTTCAACAAATGAATTCTTGGGCAGCCAAATGTATCCACTTGTGTATTGTATTTGGCGCCATCGTGCATATGACGGTAATTGTAGTTGGTACATAGCATTGATTCCATTTCCTGTTTGTCGCTTCCTTATCTCCAGCGACTTCATAGTTACTAGCGACTAGTCGTGCCGATGGCGAAGTTAGCGAGTGCTGTATTTTTGGTGTGTCTGTGTTGTTCAACCGTATTGGGCATTTTTCGGTTGAGGTAGTCGGTTGAGTGGCCAAATGGTGGTCGGAAAATCCTACCATTTGCGGCTGTTCGATTTATTATATAGAAAAAGCGTAAAACGCGAGAACGTACAAAACGACTCTGAGGAATTTAATAAATTAGCCGAAGGACGAGTTAAGCAGTAAATCTATAGGCAAAACAAACAAGTTAGAATCACATTTAGGCCCTTCTAACATAGGAAGAAGGTCGTAAACAATGCGGTGTGTGCAATATTTGATGCCTTCCTCACCCCACATCATATGTTCTGGTGTGCCTCGGAAGGGACATTTAAGCCCTCTTTTTGTTGCATAAAGAAGTGTCTGGCGCCTAACGTCAGATGAAATTCCAATTACCTTAAGGCTTAATACAAAAACCTAAGCGCGGATCTGCGGAATTCGGGAAAGCCTCTCCCGACCTTAGGTTCTTTTAAAAGGCCCTAAACAGCCAAATCCATTAATTAACGACGACGAGTGGCTAGAATACTTTATGGATATATTCACCTCCTGCGTCCTGTCAGAAAGAGAAAAACATGGAATAGCCGTGGAGTGACTTCACACAAGAGAAGGCCCTCAGGCTGTCATGACAAGAAAAGACGAAAAGTCTGCCGAACATGACCGGATTGTTAACGAATATCTCTAAGCTGCGACTTTGACCATCGTCCCTACCCTCACAGTAAATGTAAAATTCTTGATTCAGACCAGGGAAAATATGTTTGAAGTATCACTTTTTTCTTCTTAAGGAAAAGGGTGACAGATACTTTGACCGACCAACTATCATACTTACAACCAGGGCTCACGCAATCACAAAGGACGTCTCTCAAGCAGTTGGTGTGACATAGTTTTTTTTTTATTTATACTGTATGCGGCTGGCTTTGAAAAGTGCTCCAAGAAGTAAAAGCTTCTAAAAGCCCACACTTTTACTCTAGTGAGTTTGCACGATGGCACTGCGGCAACAATTTTGACATTAGTGTGTCAAAAACAAAAATAATGCTCAAGTACATTATAATATAAGTATAAATGGGCATGCACTAGAATTCAATAACTCCATATTCCAGAAAGAAACTCCAGAACTTGGGAGCTGACGCTCAAGCTGTGTTTTACTGATGTATCGAAGAAATGAGAGTGAAGGCGGTTTCTTTAACCATGCTGTTGGGAGATCTCTTGACTTTAATACTGTCATTAGAATATTTAAGCTCAAAATTCTTGGTAGTAACAGGTTCCCCAGACCCATAACTTTCCGCCTAACATTAGAGAGTAGTAGCAATTTTAAAACTATGCCAGCAAGAATATCAGCAAATTTAATCTATGCTTCTTAAGAGGGAAACTGGGTTGTCAAAATGCCTCATCTACAAAAAAATCGCCCTAATAGAAGCTCTACAGCAATTACTAATTCAACGTCGCTCGAAGCATAAAATTTACACAGATAATTGCGGCGGAACTGGAGTTGTTCCTTCTAGCCCAGGGACGAGCAGACGAATTGAATAACAACTACGTAGACTGCCAACGAATACTGAAAACTGTAATCGCGCGAACAGAGGTGGCAGCGTGGCGGAAGCCCATGGCGGCGGTCGAGGCTAAGCCCTGGTGCCTACCCTACCCGTTGATCACGGGTAAGCTTCGCTGACCCTTTTCCCCTTGCCGGCTTAGAAGACCCTGGATCTTACGCGCGGGCGAGAGCCTTGTGCCCGGAAAGGCACCTGGCGTGACGCTTGAGGCCATTCGCCTTCTGGCAAGATAGCACTCGGAAGAGTTGGCGGGCATAGCGGTAGAAACACGAAATGTACCCCTTGAAGTGGAGGCGGGCGCACCTCTCGCGCATTCTAAAGCCGGGCTCTACTTCCTATAGACCACTTTGTCCACATGACATAATAGCCAAACTGTTTGAAAATTCATAACAGAGCACTTCCATGTAGAGGTCGAAGGCCTTTATTCCTCGTTGGGTGACCAGTATGGCGTCCCGCAGGGGCGGTTAACGATTAACGCTCTTTAACGGATTCTTCGGGGGTCCGTTTTTAGCCCGGTTTTATGGAACCTGGCATATGATGGGTTCCTGCATATGAGGCCCCGAAAGGCGTGGAAACCATCGCGTACGCCGACGATCTCGTCCTCCTCGTCACGGCTCGCCGACAGACAACACCGAAAGAGTGATAGCCTAAATTCAAGCACGGATGACCGCTCATCATCTACAGCTTGCACTACAGAAAACAAAGGCGATCCAGCCCTACGCATCGCTTGCAATAGACGAGCTCCCCGCGCAGCCCCGGATGGCCCTTTAGGTCTGCCAGGCGTACCACACGGTGGGCACAGAGGCGGCCCTCGTCCAGACTCGCCAGTTCCCCTGGGATCTCCTGGCATGGGCAAGAAGCAAGCGTAGGACGGGTGGCGCGAAAAACTTCACGCAGGCCCGAGGGGCAACGGTTGACGTGTGGGCTTACAAATTGAGGGTTGTCGATAGATGTGAGCGCTTTCCATACTTTGATCTTTGAACAATTTTGCGCTTGGAATTAACGTGAATCTGAAATTGTTACATTCGGTCTTTTGCTTGTTGATTTTCAAGTCAATATTTGTAACGTAGGAAGCCAGAGCCGCTAGCGCCTGTTAAATATGAAATCGGCGGCTACGAGATCATCGGCTTGATAATGATCTTTACTGACAGATGCCTGCTTATTAAGCGCTGAGGAGAGTCGGCGACTTGTCACGCGAATAGCAATAGACTAAAATTGTCCCCTGGGTACAAACCCGTTTGTCAGGAAAAAAGTTAGTTTTAGTGACTCCGTGGTCTACTATGATGATGTTGGCTTGTAGCATGGCGTTCCGTTACTCCGTGGAATGTCAAAGTCGAAACCAGCGGATTCAAAGGTTAACAGCCTTCTACCACAAATGTTTTCCTTTTGCATATATATATATATATATATATATATATATATATATATATATATATATATATATATATATATATATATATATATATATTTGCAAATTTCCCTTTTGCATATATATATATATATATATATTATAGACGAGAGCACTAGGTTTGGTCTCAGTCACCAATACAAAGATGATGTCCTACGCAACGCGTCGTCGGCGCTCGTAACACGCACTATCGTCGTAAGCAAAGAATAGAAACTCACTTAAATAGCCATCAGCAGTGAGTTGCTACCATCGTCGGCACTGTGCATGTGCTTTTCTTTGACGCTCCGGCTGGTATTCAGTGTGTGTTGTGGCCGAGTCCTCTGAGGCGGACTGTTGCGCAACCAGCCTTGAGTGTAGTCGATGATCGTCGCCCATATGCGTATACTCGTATACTCGCACGCTGGGACTAAAACATCCACTCAACTCGCTCAATGCCGCCGACAGTGCTGTTGATTAGCTGCAGTCGGCTAGAACCAACCGCATCTTGCTAACGATTCGTCGTATGGTTTTTCTTCTCCTTTTCCTTCGTTTCGTGGCGGCACCATACATAGCGCCTTCTAGTTGCTAGTCTAGTGTGTGTCTCTATGTCGCGCGCTCTCGCTCGTTCGATTTCTCTGTCCCTTGCTCTCCTGTTTTCCTCGTTCTCTGTCCTCGTTCGGTGGCCTGACCCAATCCGGTCGGTGAAATCATCCTCTCACAGACAGACTCTAAAGACACTTTCCGCCGACACCTTGGTGGCCAGCAATTGACCAGCAACTGTTCAACAGAGGCCCGAAGCTAGGTGGCTAGATTAATAGACAATTATGCCAGATCACGACGTTACCACCAGCCATCCTCACAACCCCCGCCACAGCGAACAGCGGGGTCATAGCAGCTACAGCAACAGCAGCGTCAGCCACGCAAGCAGCAGCAGCAGCAGCGTTAAGAGCAAAGGTGCCTGTCGTCAACAGTGGTGCGTGATTGTCGCTGAGCGAATTAGGAACGCAGGTCGCACAAGTTGAAGGTGACGCTTTTGTCACGGACGTGATGGCGGCGGCGATAACGGCGACGACGAGTCAGAGACACCGACAACAATGACGACGGTGACGACGACGACGACGCTGATGATGATGATCGCCTGGTCTCAGTCAACGGCTCAGCCGCCCACCTATCTATATTATGACCGGTCAGCGGTGAATCACTGACGACTGCCGACGCACTACTCTACCAATAAACTATCCCACCACCGAGCTGGCTTTTTTTTTATCACATTTGATATCATAGAAAGGGTTGTGTAAGACAATGGATCAGGGTCTGCTGGTATTTACTGTGTGCTCACAAGTGTGCGTACTCGAGACGTGGGAACACAACTAGCGGCCAAATAAGTGAGTGCACTCTCCGCTCGTTAGAACATATAATATTTACAATGTTTGGCAGATTATAGTGCATTCTAAGTTACGCCACTATGATGACTTGTTTCCGTCGCCGTGACTCCAAAGGTCCAAACTCGTATGGTTAAGCTGGATCTAGAATATAATCCCCTTCTGCCGGGAATTTTAAGGTGTGCAGTCCGTTCGCAGTACGTCTGACCGCGTGCAAAATTATGCAGCATGGTATCCAGCTGGGACAACACAAAGGCCTGTTATCACCCTTACAAAGGGATTCGTTGCGCTAGAAGTGCATTTTCCTTTATAATATTTTAAATATATTTAAACATTAAATATTACCCCTGCAAGGAAATAATTATGTTTACAACAAGACTTTACATTTCTCCCAGCAAGGTGCAAGTAGTAGCGCGTCCTTGGATTGAAATATTTCGTGTCGCCTATTCCCTGGCCTGCAGCTGAGCGTATAGAAAAAATCCGAGACCAAATCCAAGCACTTTCGGAAGGGCATGCTCAAGCGCTCTAAGGGACTTTTTCAAGTCGTAGAGCTTGATTTTTTTTTTGAGGGGGGTGGAAAATGCATTTACGCACACTCGCCAATGTTTTGGCGGGTAGTGTGAGACTAAACGCAGGAGAGAGAGTACGTGACTCAATCTAATTCCAGCGCACTACCCACTAAAAACCACCCCCGAGAACCCCCTCCTGGTTCTGAATTGTGAACCATTACTTCGAGACCAGGAGAGGGGAGTCTCACGCTTCAACCCTCTCCATAGTCTGTGGGTGCGACCCGAGCAGGTAGGACCTGCTGGGTTAAATCTTGGAGGTTCCGGGCGACGAATCGCGCCCGACGAATATTCTCTAGCCGGATCTTTTCGCGCATGAGCCCATCGAGGTACTTTAGGCCAGCACCCCAGTTAGTCGTCGAATCGACCATGTGTGTGACGATCGCCTGCGCGGTAGATGCCCGTAGGGTAGAACGGGAGATGTGCACATTTGGTTCTGTTATGAGACAGAGCCCCACCTGGTGCTTTGTGGTGTATGCGTCCAGCATGTCGTGGGCCGCCCGGCACCGATTGAGATTTACCTGGAGAAACTTAATCATTACTCTGCCTGGGGGATTTCGACCTGGGGGGCATTGCCCACCTTTTGCCAGTCTTCCGTCGGCGCGAGGGTCCTACGGCAAAATTGTTGCCGGCCCCGATTCGATGGCGGTTCAGCGCGACTAGACGCTCCTGGTAAAGCGTCAGGCCTGGGCTGAGCCGTAGCCCCTGTTTTCGACTCTCCAGATCGAATAGGCTCCTTCCGCTTACGCGACTCTTGCAGCTGTGTGCGGTATGACGGGCAGGCCATACTGTCGGCTCTGTGACCCGAGACATCGCACACGATACAGTGTGTCGTCTCGGCCTTACACGCAGCCGCCGCATGATCTGGCGATCCGCATCGGCGACAGAGGCGGGTGGCCGACTTGGGTGCCTCGCAGGTTGCCGCCTTGTGGCCGGGTCTCTGGCAGTTGAAGCATGTGGGTAATCTCTCCCAGACCTCGGGCCTGCACCTACTGCCCGCAATCAGGATAGATTGTTGAGCTTGAAGCCACCTGGCTGTAGGGGCCGTCACCTTAAGCAGCGTGTATCAGCGGGTCGAGGTGCGGCCCTGGCGTGGGTCACTCGCCACTATGGGAACTGCCTCGGTGGCTCCTAGTAGCTGACGGATATCTGCCTCTATCCTTTTAGCGCTGACCAGAGGATTAATGCCCCATAAGGCCACTTCTCGCATGCCGGCACTCATTCGGCTGTCAGCCTGGTGGCCGGTTGCTTTGCTGATGCTATCGGCCAACTGGGCCCCAAGTTCATGGGTGATGCCCCGTAATCGGATAATGACGTCACCGTCACCGTTCCTAACGAGGCTGCTCACGGCCGACTCCACCTGTGCATTGTCCGCCAGGTGAGCTCGGAGGCTCTTTACTGTGTCGGCCCAGGTCCGGCCTTCTCCGACCCTGACCCTGACAGACATTTGTCCCGCCAGGGCCGAGGCCGGTGGAGGGGACCTACTCGCATTTGCTGGCAGCCTTTGTTGCGTGTCTGCCCGGCAAAGCTCTATAAGGCCGTCCCGTGACGACTGGGACACAAGGGCCGCCAGAATCCGCTGCATTGGTCCTGATCGCCACTCATGGGCAACGTATAAAAGAGGGGGTTTCGTGGTCGCTGAGACTGAGAGCTGGGTCATGCGCTCGATAACAGCGCGAAACAGTGTAATCGCAGCCTCATCGCAGGGTTCGTAGAGCTTGATAAGCTGACAGAAGGCTTGGTAAGCTCGGAGTTAGCTCTTTCGAAAGTATATTTTACGGAGAAACTGTTCCCCCCTGTTTCAAGTTAGCCAAATTATGTCCCAAGAATGCCGAACCTGAATCTAAAGCTGTTTTTTTTCACTTGTACTTTAGTACTGCGGATGACATAAAGGAGGCAGTAAAGATTGACTCAGTCTTAAGCATTCAGGTTACGGCCAAGTGTCACGATTTGGCCAGTCATTGGGCGAAAGTGAATGGTATCAGTTGCGCATATGTTGACTAGGATATTGTCGAAGCTCTTTGAGGCGCAGGAGTTGTCTCAGCTAAAAGGAAAAAAGATTAAACGAAAAAGCGGCGATGTGCTAACCAGCATTCCCACTGACAGAGTGCTTCTTTAGTTTAATAAGAGACCACCCGCAGTGATGTTTCTCGCTTTCCGCTTGTATAAGGTAGCTATGTCAGCTGGTACACCCCTCTCCTGCTACCGTTATCTGAGGTTTGGGCAAAGGGTAGCAAACTGTCGCAATGAACCCGTTTGGGTAGGCAGAAATAGCATTTTGTTGTCAACAGTAAGAATAAAGCCAGGCATGTTCATGTTAAAGGACCGCACTCGTCCCACTCAACGGCGTGTCCAGTGCGTACCTGCGAGATCGAGAAACGCAAAGTAATGATGGAATGTAGATTGCTACATCAAGTCACTGTGGAATCTGCAATGATCGTACCGGTAGAGGTGATCGAATCTATGGCGCTGAAGACAACGGTCCTGTCACATAACCGCAACTTTGGTTAATGTTCCCATCAATCATATGCAGCCGTGGTGAGATCAGCAGTAGTTGACTCCGCATTGGGGTCGGAGATACGAGTGAACTTACCCGCGGCGACTATTCCGAAGAACACCTCCAAGCCGGCTTTTAAGCTTGAAGCTACAGATCGTCCGCGATCAACGAAGAAACCCAAGAAGCATTTTATGACGAAAGCTGGCGGCAGTCACAAGCTCTTGACAACAACGATTGTGCGTTTCATTAAAATCATAGGAGTTTTCAGCTGAAAAACTACGTAGTGCCTTCAAGAGCTTAGAGATTTCTTAAAACCGACGGAATGCGCTCTTTTAAAGCTTAAATAATAAATAATTGTATCTATATAATTCACGAATTTTAATTACATTGCCTCTCATTTTCCTGAGACTTTCAGAAAGCGTTTATGTGCTAATACGCTTTCAACCATCCATATTGATACTGGTACGGGTGGTCTAATAAAGCAGGAGCAGCTTGAATCCATTGCCGACTTTATGAAGTCGGAAGGCTCTAGTTGTGACGTTGTAGCCATTAGTAAAGTTTAGAAAAATAATTCGGACTGTTCTAATCACGGAATCAATAGCTATAACTTTTTCACTGTCTGCTGAAATGATCGCCCTACAAGAGAGTTGGAATTTTTATAATTACCACCTCTGAAATACTCGTACCTCGATTGGGTTCTAGTCCTGATGCTCAGGTTCAAGCGGTTCGTATCCACCTAAAAAAATTGTCGAGCGTTTGGGGATTTGTGACTGCTATTTACTCATGCCGTGTTAGTCATAGTAACAAGCTGCTTGATGTATTTATTGACTTAGCGCGGCGGGGCTCTTGGATTGGCGTTTATGACGCTTTGGATGTGGATTTAGCTTTCGATGCGCTTCGGACTACCGTAGGCAATAAATTGATGAAAAAAGTTGGTAAGATTCATCTGGACGTTTCTGGTACTCTTCGAAACAGCCACACATGTTCTCTCTTCTTGGGACTTTGGCGGTTGAGGCACACAATGAACAAGCTTAACCAAAAGCATCGTAAACACATGACGCCCGAAACAAAAAGGGTCGCCTGGCCAGAATGGTTTTCTACAAAAATCGGTTAAATAATAATAAACCGGATTCGTGTTGTTTGTAGAAACATATCAATAAAGCCTGCGGTTAAAAACTCGCTAAGACAGAACTTCCACATTCGTAACTTCCCGCACCATCGTCGATGAGCTAAGTCGACATTTCGCTATGGTTGGCTATAAAACTTCGGATCCATTCCATCCATTCATCGGTGCTCCGATGGATGGATGGAATGGATCCGAAGTTTTATAGCCAACCATAACCTATCTTTTAAACACAGCCATTTCCCTAGAGCTTGAGATCTACCAACGTAGTCCAATTATACAAGGGTTAAGGGGATAGGTGTCTTGCCTTTAGCTACCGCCCTATCTCAGTTGTCCACTACATTTCAATGATCTTTAAAAAGTTAGCGCTACAGGGCTTAACTATTCATTTGAGGGTCATTGACTTGTTCTCGTTAGACCAATTTTGCTTTCTTGTCCGAACCGATTGAGACACTTAGCCCTTTCACTTCTGTGGTAGCATATGATTGACTCGGCCGAAATAGACCAGGCTTGTTTGTCAAGCCCGGTGACGTGGTGGCTTAAGTCTGCGCCTCGCAACCGGAGGAGACACATCAGAGGTGCGCGGGTTCGAGCCCCACCGTTGCACATTTGTATTTATGGAGGTCCGTCTAAACAGTTTCGTGGACGTTAAATCCTGGATGAGGGTCAGCTCAAAACCTTGGACGTGTTCCTAGACGTGGCGTCTGCTTTTAGTGGCCTTGACCACGGATTGTTCACCCCGATGTTGACCCATTTGGGTTGTACCTTCTCTACAGTTAGGTGGTTTGACCCAATCCTGAGAATAGATCTCAATCTGTAAAGGTTGGACTCATTCTAGTAGCAGCTTTCAGTAGCATTCATTAGCAGTAGCAGCCACAATAACAAGCCGCCAAAGATACAGAACGCGTGATGAGGTGCGGCTGTTTTCAGTTTTCATTGCTATCGCTGTTTTTGTGCACCACCTTTGGTGGCGGTTCGATTCGGCACGCAGCATCGCCACCATCATTATCACATCGACCTGTAAATTTTGTTGTTATCATCACAGTTGTCACCACCATCAACAAACAGATCTTCTTATAATTGTCACGGTCGATTATCAACCCCATTCCTTCCTCGCCCATCTGGATGTCAACATGAGTCAGAGCCGCATCACCGGGAAGCACTAGAGTCGTGTATTGTCCATCGGACTACTGACTAGTTGCCGATAACCACAGCAACAACAACAGCTGCTGCTGCAATGGAAGAAACGAATGCTGATTGCAACGTCGATCTCTGGAAGAGCAAGACGCTCATCAAGCGTCTGAAAGCTGCCCCGCGGGAACGGAAAGAGCATTATATCTTTGATTATTCCGCCGAAAGGTCAGGTATTCAGGGAAGCTCGCTGATGAGTTCGGCACAGCATTGAACATCATATCTCTTGTGAACCGTCTCTCCGTACTTGGCGTCTTCGCCTCGGCGCCAAACCGTCTGAAGCTCTTAATGGAAGGGTGCCTGCTAATGGACTCGTCATCTAGTGTGGAACAATTGTTACTGAAGAAGGCAAGGAAGAGAAGAAAGATGAATATTCAACCTGCTGGGCAGTTTGCTGGCTGGGGGCTCCGCAGGACTCTGTCTTTGGTCCCTCTACGTTTCCGATATTACTGAACTTCCTACTCTTGAGAATTAAATACGATAACCTGGGAAAGACGATAGCTTTTGCTGACGACACGAAAACCTCATGGCGACGTTTTCAATAAATACGGGCTGGTTGTGAATACAAGCAAAATTAATTTATTGGTGTTTCAACTCGTTAGAAAGCTGCTTCAGTTGCCCGATAGTTCTCAACTGCTTTCCAGTACGGTAGACCGTTCTCAAGCTGTAAGTTGTTGGTTTGGTATAACATGAACATTTATCCTGCCAATCTCTCATAGATCAATGGATCGCAAATTATTATGCCATTATTGCAATTTTACGGCGGTTAAGGCAAACAGGGGTTTCAATTGAGGAACTTTTGACCGGCTACAAAGCCCTGTTTTGATCTATTTTATGTTATGGTATCCTGTTATAGGGTAGTGGGTTTAAAAAATCCTTTTCGCATTGCTTTATAGACGGACCCCCATAAAGACAAATGTGCAACGGTGGAGCTCGAACTCGCGCACCTATGTGTCTCCTCCGATCGCGAGGCGCAGACGCATGTCACCACGCCGCGGGGCTCGACAGGGGCGTGTGTTTCGAGGGTTTCGACATGGTAGTGGGTTTAGAGGCATTCATCGAGGGGTTCAGGTGATTTAAAATCCACTTTGTGCGCTCTTTCTCGACGGCACCACGAGTCAGCGTGTGATCTGTTTGTCGCCATAACCTTTTACTAGTCATCTAAAATATATGAGTTTATTCTTGGAGTGGCCACGCTTGCCTAAAAACCTCTCGGTTTACTACTGGTAGATATAGTCTTTTCTTTGGTGCTTAGACGGGGAAGGCAGCTACGTAGAGCAACAGCATTTGTGATACTGCGGATCGAAAAAAACTCGAGTGCTATTCTCTACTGTGGCGGCTACCGCATATTGAGAGAGACCCTCGGTGAGTGTTTTGTGCAGGAATTACAAAATATCTTGCTTGCGGCTTTGGCATAACGGACCAATTGGGCATTCATTTCGGTATTGGCAGGCATTACCAAGTGAGGAGCTGTATGGGCGTTAAGTGATTCATACAGAGTTGTAGGCGTCACCATACAAGGGTCCAGCAATACTGTTGTGTTAACTACCTTTCTTATGCTAAATGCTGTGTCATACTTACAAGCTGGATCACCTATTTGCTGTAATGCAGGTTGCAAATAAACTAATCAGTGCCTCTTATTTTGGTCTGGTCTTGCACGTGCGAATCGCCATGCCTGTACATATAACAAATAAATAGTTTGTGGCTAATATTTGCTGGAATAAAAAATACACAAATGATATGCCGCAAACAATATAAAGTTAATTATTATGTATATTCAATATGAGTGAAATAAATAAATGAGAGATATTTGTGCGCGAATAGCGCCATGCTCTTTTCGAACGGAAGCGTCATAGCATCAGGCATATGCTAGACCGTTCGTAGGAACTTGTTCAGAAACCGACGCAAGAGGGTCCAACGCTCACCCCTTGAGGACTCTCGGGCAGCAAAGGCTGCCAACTCTAGGGATACACCTCCAGGGAAATCCATGGGCGGGCACATTTTAACTAACAATGACTCAGGTTCTTAAAATCATACGACTTACTTCGCTCTCCGACTTGACTTATTCTCAATTTCAATTTGGTGTTTGGGTTTATTGCTGTACCCAATATGAGTTCACTGATGACTTGCTCGGTCAAGGCACTATTGAATTCCAAGGAGGGAGCCACAACACGATTTCTCCCTTTCTCCTGACCGTTAACACCGTCGATCGATATGAAATTGCCCGGCTCGACTCCTTTCGTGGGGTCTTTACACATAGCGGCATCATATTTTCACTCACTATCTCACTCACTCACTATCTCACTCACTCATTCACTACCTCACTCACTCATTCACTATCTCACTCACTCACTCATTATCTCACTCACTCACTACCTCACTCACTCACTATATCATTCACTCACTCACTATCTCACTCATTCACTCACTCACTATCTCACTCATTCACTCACTCACTATCTCACTCACTTACTATCTCACTCACTCACTCACTACCTCACTCACTCACTATATCACTCACTCACTCAATCATTTACTCACTCACTATCTCACGCACTCACTATATCATTCACTCACTCACTCATTATCTCACTCACTCACTATCTCACTTATTCACTCACTATCTCACTCACCCACTCACTATCTTTACTCACCCACTCACTATCTCACTCACTCACAATCTCACTCACTCGCTATCTCACTTACTATCTCACTCACTCACTATCTCACTCATTCACTATATCAGTCACTCACTCAGTATCTCACTCACCCACTCATTATGTCACTCATTCACTATATCACTCACCCTCTCACTCACTATCTCACTCACTCACTATCGAGGACGACGAGATAGTTAGTTAGTTAGTTATCGAACCCATCGAAGCCGTCTTCACGCACCCCACTCTGTCTGCCTATCTGTCTGTCCTTTTATTTGTACTTCTTTCTCAACAGCAGCAGCAGCAACAGCGACAACAGCAGAAACATTACCGCAAACAATGATAATGTCGACGCCCAAAAAACAATCACAGCAGCAACAACAACAACAGCAATAACGGCGGCGAAAACAGCAATAGCGACAGCAACAGCCATAACGACAACGGCGGCGACAATAACAACAACAACAACGACAACAAAAACTCAAATGTGAGGCAACGATGGGGCTTGAACCCGTGCACCTATCTAGTGTCTCCTTCGATCGCGAAGGTGCACGCGAATACTGCTCCACTTTACCGTGGGATCGAAATATATCTAGCCACCATCGTGTGTCACGTCGGCATCAAACACACGTATTACCAGAATCGCAGGTCATTTTCGCCATGTCGACTCATCGTCAACACGCACACATAAGCAGAGGGCGGATATATATATATACAGGTAGTTCAATAAGTTCTTAGAATGAAAACCGAGAATTTTCCAAATCATGTTTTTAAATTTTTCTTATTCGATATACTTCCCGAGAAGCTCAATACACTTTTCCCACCGATATTTCAGAGCTTTCATACCTCTTGAGTAGAATTCCGCGTCGTTAGACTGAAAATAGGCATTGACAGCAGCCTTAACCTCTTCATTGCTGGAAAAAACGCTTTCCACCGAGACTATTCTTCAAATGTCCGAAGAGGAAATAATCAGAGGGGACCAGGTCTGGAAAATATGAGGGTTGTTCAATAAGTTCGAACCTCAGTTGGGCCAGTTTTGCCGATGCTTGCCGGGACTTGTGTGCAGAAGCATTGCCCTGGTGAAACGGGACAACCTTCTTCTGCAAAGCGGGCCGTTTCACGATGAGTTCTTGCTAACGGCAGTCCAACAGTCTTGCATAATATTCTCCTGTGATCGTTTTACAGCTCTCAAGGTAGTCGACCAGCATTATTCTACGTTGGTCTTAAAAAACTGTAGCCATCACCTTTCCGGTCAATGCCGTTGTCCGCACCCTCTTCGGAGGTCCTTCATCAGGTGCACACCATTGGCAAGATGCTTCTTGGGTCTCGGGAGTGTAGTGATGAACCCGGCTTTCATCGACGGTCATGAATCTGCACCAAAAATCCGACAGATTGTTCGACATCTTGGCCAGATTTCGCTGTAAAGCCAAAACAGGCGCGTCTTTTTGGCCTTGGTTGAGCAAATGCGGCAGCCGTTTTGCTCTAAGCTCTTTCATCTTCAAGTTTTCGTGTAGGATAAAATGCACACTGCCTAAACTAATCCCTAATGCCTCCGCTATTTCCTTAATGTTCATTCGCTTATCTGTGCCAAGAATTTTTCGCACTTTCTCTACGTTTTCCTCATCAGTTGCCGTTTTTTGGCCTCCTGGACGTAGTTCATCCTCGGTGCTCCTGCGACCTCTTTTTAACACATTAATCCAGTTGGAAACAGTGGCAAAACATGGCGCAGAGTCACTGTACGTCTCGTCTAACTCAATTTTTCTTTGGGTCGCATTCCAACCTTTGAAATAAAAATGCTTGATAACCACTCGAAACTCTTTTTTCTCCATTTTTAAAAATCACGCCGATACGTTGCACGGAAAAGCTATCAAACGAAATCGCAACGGCCAATCACCATAATATATTGAGTGCTAGCAGTTGAAAAGTTGCAGTTCCTATTAGCGGTGAAAGCGTGCCAAAATTCGAATTCTAAAAAGCTCATTCTAAGAACTTATTGAACTACCTGTATATATATATATATATATATATCGAAATGGCTTAAGCTCGAAAACTCGGTGCCGAAAGCGGTCTGGACATCCCCTGCCTCCAAACATTCATTCCCAGACTCCGCCTTTCCCGCCTGACAGCACTACAACACTCCACGCACCTTGGGATCCAATGGATGCTAACCACCGAGCACTTCCAAAAAGATCTTGCGAAAACAAGACTTCTTTGCGAGCGCTTGGGAACCTCCATTGAGACCGCTACATAAGAGACCGATTACTGGTCTCAACAACTACACAACACGTTCAATGGGGCACATTTTAAAAAAGCACACAAAACGCCCTTTGTACATTACTGGATTAAGGGTATGCCCTACCTATCTGGTAAGGAGTATTTAAACCTACTAAAGCTTAGGATCAACGCAATACCAACGCGTGCCAGATTGGCCAGGGGACGCTCGGGCTACAACAAACGTTGTAGGCACGGGTGCCATGCGCCTGAGACATTGGCTCATGTCGCTCAGATGTGCGATACAACACACAAACAAACCATAAAGAGATATGACGACGTCTGTGATCGCGTGGCGCGTCTTCTCCGCGAAAGGGGTCATGAGGTGGTTCGTGAGCGAGTATTCCGTCGACCGGGCGCACCGGGTCTAAAGCCCGACCTCGTAATAACAACACATACCCGAGTTCTGGATTTTAGATGCCGAGATTTGCGGCCCGAACCGGGACCTGGCAAAAGCGCGGCAAAACAAGATCACCAAATATGACGTCGAGTTCCTAAGAGCGGCGCTCCCCGACCCGCAAAAACCTCGCAGATTCGGATCCATCACTATCTCTATGAGTGGTGTATGGGACTCCGAATCTGTGAGGACGCTCTAGGGGCTCGGCGTCACGAAGAGGAATCTTATGGATCTCACCGTTTTAACTTTGCAAGGAACCTTGAGGATATACCACTCGCACCGGGTCCATAAGAGCGGGGACTACCATCAAGCAAGGACACGGACAAGGACAACTGATTCTTAACTTCACGTGACACCTTTTTACCACCATTTTTATTAAGGCGAGCACTGCCGAGTGTGCAAACGTATTATAAATGATTAATATATCATCATAATATTTTCTATATAAAGTTGTATGGTGTCTGCCTAAGGTTACTTACTGCCTGTCGGACGCGGCCGCCATCGCCGCTTTTGTCACAGCAAACAGCCGCCGCCGCCGCCGCTGCTGTGGCTGTTGTTGCTGCTAATGTGTTAGCACCCATTGTTTAGGCAACAGCGCGGCGCGGATGCCAAAGTTATCACTAAAAACAGAGCCACAAGAGGCTGCTGGTGCTGGTGATGCTTTTGTAGAAACAGCAGTACTAGCACCCGTTGTTGCTGTTGTTGGTACTGCTGCTATTATTGCTACTAAAGTAAAGTTTTCGGGCGGGCGGACATTCAGCCAAGATTTAACGGAGTCCACGGAACTGTTTTTCACATTGCTTTATAGACGGACCCCCATAAATATAACGTATGTGCAACGGTGGGGTTCGAACCCGTGCACCTATTTGTCTCATCCGGTTGCGAGGCGCAGACCTAAGCCACCACGCCACCGGGCTCGACCTATTATTGCTACTACTACTACTACTACTACTGATGTTGTTATTTGTTGTTGCCGCTGCTGCTGTTGATGATGTTGTTGGTGAGTAATGTTGTGCGCAGTACTTAAGTATGTTTCGAGAGTTTGGTCGGTATCGGTAAGTTTGTTGGCTGGCTCGTTGGCTGACAGATCGATTGGTTGGCTGATTGGTTGCTTGTTGTTGTCGAGTCGTCAGTCGCGTGTCGTGTGTGTGTGTGTGTCCACGACGGCAAACCAAAACAGATTCGCGGTGGCTGCCACTATTGTTGTTGTTGTTGGTCAACATTCGCAAACGATCGATTAATCGTCATCGTCGTGTGTCGTGTGACCGACCGATTGACCGACTGATTGACCATCCGACCAACCACCGATATCCACCGCCGAAACACCACCACCACCACTATTGAAATACACCGGACAGACAGACAGACAGACAGGTGTATTTTTATCACATCAATTGTTGTCATCAAGCGATTGTTGGTCATAGGAATAGTAGTAGTT
This sequence comes from Dermanyssus gallinae, assembly GCA_003439945.1. Classification (NCBI taxonomy): domain Eukaryota; kingdom Metazoa; phylum Arthropoda; class Arachnida; order Mesostigmata; family Dermanyssidae; genus Dermanyssus; species Dermanyssus gallinae. The sequence goes on along the minus strand of QVRM01003456.1, from coordinate 158,126 downwards.
GTTCGCCGTTGTCGTAGTAGTTGATGACGACGAAGGCGATGACGACCGGTCAATTAAGCTCCAATCAGTCGCATCTCACTGTTGAATAGTAGCAATATTTTCATCGCCGGCATCATCATCATCACCACCGCCACCGGCATCATCATCATCATGGTCGTCGTCGTGGTCGTTCAAGGCTCTCTATGAGCTGACGCTAAACAAGTAGGCAGATAGTGGTGGTGCTGAAGTTTTCGGGCTGTTGTCCCTCAACCAAGATTTAAAGGAGTCCACGGAACTGTTTTTCACATTGCATCATAGACGGACATGCCCCATAAATACAAATCGGTGCAACAACGGTGGGGCTCAAACACGCGCACCTATCTAGTGTCTTCTCCTCCGGTCGCGAGGCGCAGACTAAAGCCCTCACCACGCCACCACCGGGCTCGACAGGTGGTGGTGAGTGAACGTGCTGAACATAATGAATGAATATGCGTCTCTATCAATCGCCATCGTGGTGACAATAACATATCGTCGTCGTCGTTGTTGTTGTTGTTGTTGCTATTGCTGTTGTTGTGGTGGTTGTGGTTGTTATGGTTCGGTTGATGTCGCTCTATCGGCGGGCTGTGTGAAGACTCGTCATCGTCATTTCTAATCTTTACTGGTTGATTAAATGCATCATCATTATCATTATCTTCATTATTCATTGCTGGCTGGTTCTCGTTTGTTGTTCATTCGAATTCCAAACAGGGCAAACCAACCGCAGGGGCGGGGACGGGGGATTAATGTTGGCGTTCGCAGCAACAACAACAACATCGCTTTAGTTGTTGCTCAGTTGCAAGCTGACTGCCTGTTGTCGAGCCCGGTGGCGTGTGGTGGTTGCACCGGTGGACACACTAGATAGGTGCGCGGGTTCGAGCCCCACCGTTGCACCGATTTGTATGTATGGGGGTCGGTCCGTCTATGAAGCAATGCGAAAAGCACTCGTTGGACATTAAATCTTGGCTGAAAGTCAGCCCCGAAAGGATTTTTTAAGCTGACTGTCTCTCGTTGGCTGACTGGCTGAATCAGTGAGCGATCATTCAGCCGGCAGCCCATCCACATCCGCTGCTTTCTCCACCCGAACTACAGCATCACCACAACCATCATCACCATAACCATAACCACCATAACCATCACATTCTCCTCCCCCTCCTCCACCACCTCGACTCTACCCACGTGTTGCTTCGATTTCTGCTGTTGTTCCAGTTTATGGTTCTACGAGCAAATATGCCGATTTACTGCGTTTTTCAAAACATCGAAAACCCGGCGTTTTAGTCGATAACGCCGGTAGTCTTGCGGCGAGTCCGACGCTATTCGGGCCGGCCACATCCAAATGTGGTGCCCGTTCGTGCGTAACGCACTTCTCCCCTCTATAAAACAAAAAAAAACGGTGTAAACGCCCCGCTTATGAGCTGGCCTTATTTCTAGAGCCACTACTGTTTTGTTCACCACTGTCACGACTTGTTTGTTGACATAGTTCATAGGGTCATCTTCAGTTGCTCTCAGTTAACTCATCGTCATTCATCACGTTCATCTGTTCGCGCGCGCAATCGCTCGCTCGCCCGCTCACCAGTTAGTAAATGGTGGGCGAGTTTATTGATCGAGAATTTGTATGTGGTCAAGTTTCTGACCAATGATGGCATCCGATGGTGTCCAGGTGACCAGATTAATCCAAGGTAACAAGTCGTCTATGAACGCTGACTTAAACGCACAACTTCGAAATACCGGTTGCTCGGGTCGCCGATGCAATATCAGAGATTTGTGGCGACTCGTCATAAGACGACCCACCGGTGTCGGCTATCAATCCATCCTTCCATCGTTCGATTAATTAATAATCAATTAATCACAGCATCTAGCTGTAATGTGCTGCTAAAATGCCGGTCTTTGCCTCAAGTTTGTTCTTAAAATAATTTACCAATTTTTATATGAAGCCGAGTACGGGCGACGAATAATAATGAGAATAATGACCAGGATGAATGGTACGGAGGACTGCAACCAAATATGGATAATGGATACAAAAAAAACATTCGATAGACTCACACATTGGCACCAGGTAGAAGAGCCAAAGAAAAAGCAACCGCACGATTAAGTCAGTTAGTTGGCTTCGTTAGTCGTGAATCAATCAGTCACAAGTTCATAACACTCGACTCTTCGGCATCTCCATTCTCTCATTTTGTTCTCTATGTTTTCTCTCGACAGTGGTTGATTGAATTGAGGTTGAGGTACAGACACCACTACCATTTCACATTTTCCCAAGACAACACCGTTTCGTGTAGGTCGGATCCAGACGACGCCTGTATGTATAAACATGCCGCGCGCACCACAATCTGTTCATACCGGTTTGTACAAATCTATTATGTAACAAAATAAAGTTTATTTTCCGTATAATACATTAGGTATATGTTACACACATCAACTAGCTAAGCCAATGCGCATTGTGACTGTCACGTGTCCGTTTCGATGAGGCCAGGGCGAGACCACTTCAGGAGTGTGCCCCGAACGGAGGCAGCGTTTCCACGTTGTATGTCAAGATCCAGGCGTTGTTTAAAAAAGGACGATGACCTGTTATCACCGGATGACAGGTTTAACAAGGTCCTAACTTTGCGGATCAGCTGCTTGGTCCGAACGCCAGGGGCACCTAGGGTTTCAAACGCGAGAGGGCAAAATTCATGGGGATAGCCGATTGATGAGTACTTTCTCAACTTGTTAGTCTCCGCAAGGTGGGCTGCATAACCAGCTTCGGATGCGCCGCCACCGACCATAGAAGGAGCTAAGGAGTCGGTAACGGTTGCATCCCAAACTAGCATTTTGCCTCGCTCGAATGGTGTGAGTGTCATACCATCTGGACGTTTGCCGTCCTCCGCGCAGAGACCTGGGGGTTCAAGAATGCACGGACGACCGCACGACCTAAGGGCTCTGCTAAAGGTCTCATTAATAGCGGCATGTCTCGAGCGTCGTCCTGCACTAATAATGCACGATAGTCCGTGATGTCCTAGTTTATCGACGGGGTGACCACATTGGCACCGATGAGGGCTAACTATATCTGCCCCTAGTCGTAAGCCTACTGCTATGCGAATCGACTCGTCATCAAGAAGGGTACCTATGGGGGCACTGGGAAGCGCGTGTAACCAGGCCCCTGAATCCTTGGCAGATACGGCGTTTAAGCGAGCTCTGGCTGTGTCGTCGGCAGCTTCGTTAAAGAGGCGTCGTTGTACCTCGTCGTGCAGAGGGGAACTCCAGTCACGCTGGGATAGTACGTTTTCAGGCCTACCCCCACAGCGCGCCTCAAGGATCTCTTGAAGATGGGCTAAGCGGTTTCTAAACTGGTCGACTCCCGCTGAATCTAAAAGAGGGGTTGCCCTGTTTTGCGCGCTTAGCATTGACGAGACTATAGCCGGCCCGGCCAGGGTCAGTAAATTTGGTATCCCGAGGCCCCCTTTTGAAATGGGTAGCAATGCCTGTTCTCGCGCGCTAGGCGGTAGAGATGTATTCAGCAAGGATTCCAGGGTGGACAGTGTCAAGTCGTTGAGCCTTTGCAACTCGTCGGATCGATTTGATAAATCGGCCCCTCGAAGGAGGTGGATTAGTCTTGAGGACGAAAAGGAGGACCTGAGTAAGAAAAGTCCCCGATGAGCTCCCAGAAGAGGAAGGCGAGCGGCGGCGTTTTCCAGTTTCAATCTCCAACGCTCGATTGCTGCTGGGAGCCCCTCGGGGCAAATTGGTACACCCAGTAGCTCCAGATCGTCCTTGACGGTTAGCTTGCAGCCAGGCAGGAGGTTTCGGAGTGACTGTACTTCGGGGGCCTCAAGGGTAGGGCCAAAGAGGCATATCTCGCATTTGGCCGGATTTAACTCCAGCCCGGATGTAACACTGAAATCCAGGACCCGTTGAATATCTTCGGCTACTGTGCAAACGTTTCCTCCTAATAAACCATCGTCAAGATACAAGAGGTTCAGCGGGCTCCTGAAGGAATCCACCAGATCCTTGATGCCCAGACAAAACAGAGGTGGTGCTAAGGGGTCCCCCTGCTGCAGTCCGGTGGTGGACGAAATCACATGTTCAGGCAAGACAAGATGGGAAGGGTGCCGATATGCCAGTTCGACGTAGTTTAATAGATTAGGGGCGTGGAATGCGACGGCCTTCATCAAGTGATCGCGTCGTATACAGTTAAAAGCGTTTTTAAAATCGAGCTTTACAAAGACCCCTGGAGGTTCGCGTGAGTCGAGAAAGGCGCAGGCTGCGTGAATGGCTACTTCGGTTCCGGCCGGCGTCGCGAATCCCAATTGGTGTGCACCGATTGCGTGAGAAATGGCGTCTTTGTTGTGGTTGCATCCGATCTTCGCGGCGAGCCTGCGTAGCGCAGACGAACACGCAATAGGATGTACCGAACCGTCCTTTTTCTGAAGGGCAAATAGTCTTGCGCCAAATATCAAGGGCCGGAGGCAAGGAGGAGGGCTGCCCCAAAGAAGGATGTCTACAACCTTTGCCAACGCGGAGAGTAGGCTGGCGGCGACGCCTTCGAGGGACGGGGAAAGAAGGTCCATTAACAACCGGGGTCTCATAAAGTCTAACCCTGCGGCAGAGCTCTTGGAGAAGCTCTTAATCGCCGCCTGGATATCTTCCTTTGATGTGACGAAGGGCAGAGGAGATCTGGTCAGTGTCGGCCATTCTAGGTCCTCGGAAGCTAATGGGTGTTGCTCTCGCAAGGCCTCTATACGGTCGATGCCCGGCGTTAAAGTATCTGTGGATACAATAAGTCTGGCGGCACCAGAAACATCACCTTCGGAGAGTTTAATAATGGACTGGCGCACGGTGTCATTTTTGAATGGTTTAGAAGTAGAGGTGCGAGGGTGCAAAGTGGCAATCACGTCTGACAGGCGCATATTCTGAGAGAAGTCGCGGAGATTGTTGCGGATGATGACTGAAAGAGATAACGCATCGTTGCGTGCGCGGGGGAGGCGAAGCACTACGGGGGCAAAGGAGAAAAGACCGTACCATGCTTCAACGTCGTTATCAGATGAGACTGCTGAGAGTACACGGGTAAGGGCCTCGGCCACTTGCCTCCTAATTGACTTTGGTACAATTCGGATTAGTCTGATTCGCCCCATAACTGCTTGAATGTCCTCTAAAATTTGCGCCGGTTGCAAACGAGAGGGCACAGAGGTGGACGTTGTAGAGAAGGAAGCCTCAGTGGCGGTGGGATGCTTGACTGATATATGCCTTGTTAGGCCACGCCGCGTGTATCGCCCGTCGCATAGTGGACATTTGATAGTAGCTGGAATGGGGTGTGATGCTGCTCCGTCTTGAGCTGTGCGATCGTGGTCATTCATGATGACTGTACGATTTGTCGTAGATTTTTCACTAGCGGTAGCAGCTGTAACAGCGGCTCCAAAAGCTCTAATAAGGCCTTGAATTTAGCCGATAAGTCTGGGCTTAAGCCTGAAAGAATCTGAGACAGTCCGAGAGAGGCGCCTTTAGGGCCGAGCACAGCCTGGGTCGCTTTACGTGTGCGCTTGACGGGTGTTTTGATACGGCGATGCCTTACAACGGGCGTCCTCCGGCGAGACCGTCCCGTCAAACGTCCGCCTTTCCTCGTGGGGATTGATATAGGAGCCGGAAGTAGCAGCTGCGGGGTAGGGTCTTCGCGTGATTGAGAGATCCCGCGGACAACGCTAGCGTAAGAAGGTTGTTTTAAAGCCTGAGTTGTGTTATCTACTGACATGGCTGATACGGGGGACATGTCAGTAATCTCGGCTGCCGGATGTAGCACCTTCGCCTGTTGCAGTGTCCGGGCTTCGAGTATAATTCGGTTTCTTTCTCGGAGGTAAGCCAAGCAAGGACATGCAGATGAACCGGCCGCGTGAGCACCACGACAGTTCACACATCTTGCTGAATTGGCGCAGCTTGCTGCTAAGTGTCCGGGAGTGCCGCACCGTTTGCATACCTGGACCATGGTACACCTGTCAGCGAAGTGTCCCGGCCTCAGACACTTGTGACATAACTTGGGTTGGTAATGGAATTTCTGTCCCCTGATATTCTGCATCCCGGAGCTACGTCGTGTATATGTTTGTACGTCGACAATAGCGAGCCTTCAGGAAACTCTGCTGAGGCTTCGCCTTCGGATGGTTCTCTTCGGATAATCACCTTAAACGTCCCTAGTTCACCAGACGATAGACTCTCCTTTAGTTTAGCTAGGCTCTTCTGCTCGCGGGACGCAGTCAGTTTTTCCCTGCGGGTCACCACACGAGTAAACCCGTCATTTGTCTCAACAGCCTTGTCATCTTCAGCGCTCGTAGAGTCTGAAGACAACTTCTTGCGCTTTGAGCCTATGACGCGCTCTTCTGCCGTGGCGCTCCCACTACATTGACCAGGCGCGGGGGTGCTCGGTAAGGATGGGCTCGGTTTACCGGAAACATCCATGGCCGACGAATCGTGGGTGTTTGCTGCCACCCCTTTCGGAGCGTCGGTCTGATCGGCACCCGTGCTGGCGTCGACTGGGCCTTGCCGTAACCTGGATATATCCAGGGTGGGCGGCGGCGGGGCAGTACTACCCCTGCTGGGCGGCATCGTGGCCTTTGCAGGCAATCGATACGTATGAAGTTGATATTTTCAACTAAGTAAAACGTAAAATGCAATTAAAACGATTTAAAATGATTTAAAAAAACCGGCGACACGCGCGTGATTTGAACCCGGGAACTTTGTTTTCGAGTCGGCGCTCCTCCCGACTCGTCCACAGAGTCACGTGGCTGTACGTTAGCCTCTCGCGATAGGGGATCGCAAAGCGACGCCAAACGTAAACAAACGCCCGTTGTGATGACGTTGTAATTCGAACACGATCGCCTGTCAGGCTGAGTGGAGTTGAAACTCCGGCAGCACTACGTGGTACACTTTGGAGTGGGCTTCACACCTCTCTCGACACCTCTTAGTCTGTTCGGTCACTGTTGTAGTTTTTCTTACGATTGTCACTCCTGAACGGGGTAAACGAGTCCAATTAGCGGGAGCAAATGTTGAACACGTCTACTCTCTGCCGATTCGAACGCAAGAAAAACCGGTTATATTATTCATACCGGTTATATTACGTCAATCGTTGCCACTCTTGTGGAACGTTTGTATATTTATTTAGGTTACGAGCACTAACTAATCACGCACGTTGATGGTAGCAGTCAAGCTAGTAAGCTTCATGTGTAAATGTGTAGTCAAGCTGATAAGATGCATGTGTAAATAAAAATATAAATCCTTATAAGATTTACTTGCGTACGACTCATCGTGTAGTTCGCCAGTGTCACGAATATTACTATGCTCGCTCGTTCCTCTAGTGCTAGAACCGTCAAACCTGTCGTCACTGGTTTTTCTTTGATACTTTGTTGCATCTATTATGTTGGTATGATATTACTAGACACAACGACAGGTCACCATTCGGGTTCTGTTGATGTTGTTTCCATTCAATTCATTTACAGGTCTACGGCAGGTCTGCCTTATGTTGCTTAATTGTCGGACGAACTGCGATTGAAATAATAGAAGCCTAAATTTGGATATTTGGATCTTGCTTCGAATAAATGTCTTAAATTTGACGAAATTATCTAAGCAATTGGTTTGCTTGTGTAAAACTTATTTTTCGGATATCACAATCCTAAGCAGGTCAGATAAATATATATATATATATATATATATATATATATACAAGTATATATAAGTATATATATATATATATATATATATATATATATATACATATATATATATATATATATATATATATATATATATACATATATATATATATAGTATATATATATATATAATATACATATTATATATATATATATATATATATACATATACAGTATAGCATTGTGTGTTTTGCGAGTTAGAGAAGGAGGAGGAGAAGGACGGAGGGTAGGGGGGGGGGGCAGTAAAGTTTTCGGGCTGTTGTTCTTCAACCAAGATTGAACGTTGACGAAACTGTTTTGCCACAGATTTCTCATTCATAGACGGACGACCCCCATAACAAGTCTAAATGTGGGGCAACGGTTGGGGGGGGGAGGTACTCGAACCCACCGCGCAGCACCTTTCTAGTGTCTCCTCCTCCGGTTGTTGCGAGCCGGCGTAGACTTAAGCCACCACGCTACCACCGGCCTCCACGGGATGGGGGACGAGGGAGGGGGGAAAGGCGGCCCCAGATCAGTCGGTCAACCGTGTCTCTCGCTCTCTTTGTCTCTCGCTCGCTCGTTCTCTCGCTTTCGCGCTCTCTCTCCCTCTCCCTCTCTCTATATTGATCGGTCAGTCGGTCGGTCGGTGTACATGACGACGGTTGGTGGCTGGGGACGGCGGCGGTGGCCATCGACCGATTGACCGACCTACCACAAATAAGACAATGGTCTCGACTTTTCCTTCTCTCTCGCTCTCTCTCTCTCATTCGTTCGATTTGTTTATTTCGTTCACGGCCTGTCTGTCGATCGATCGAGGTGGTGAACGGCTGCTACTACTGCCGTTGCTGCTGTTGGTGTTGTTGTTGTTGTTGAGTATACTGAAGTAGCCTAGCTGATTGATTGGCTTTGATCATCATCGATGATCACTACGGCCTCTTCATCCAGACACGTCAGTCCGACGGACAGACAACAGACAGGAGCCACGCGGCCGAACAGCTCGCCGCCGCCCCCACCGCCTTCATCATGCCACCCGCTAAGGTCGATTTCGAACGCGCACCAAAGTGATCCTCCTTCAGAAGACAATTATCGAAATGACGAAGTACACAAACGAAACAGACACCGACGGCAGCGGCAGCTCGAACAGCCACCACTAACTACAATGACAACAACAGCAACAACCGAAGTCTTGCGACCAACAGCAACAATAAATAAAACAACAACAACAACACTTTCAGCGGCGACGGCAACTAAACAAAGGTCGTGACAAGGAGTCAATGGTGGTGGTAGTAATGGTGGTGGTCGGGGGCGAACGGCCATCACTCGCACCATCATCGAAGTGCGCAGTGCTTGCTATCCAAAAAAAATCCTTTCAGGACTGACTCTTCTCAGCCAAGATTTAGCGTCGTCCACGGAACTGTTTTTCACTTTGCTTCATAGACGGACCCTCAAAAATACAACGTATGTGCAACGGTGGGGCTCGAAGCCGCGCACCTATCCGTGTCTCCTCCGGTCGCGAGGCGCAGACAAATGCACCCACCACGCCACCACCAGGCTCGACAGCGCTTGCTATCCAACGACGCGACAGTTAGCTAACCCATCGAAGCCGCTTTCGCGCACCCCACTCTGTCTGTCTCTCGACCTGTTTATCTGTCTGCCCGTTTATTTGTATTTCTTTCTCAACAGCAGCAGCAGCAGCAACAGCAGAAACATTACCGCAAACAACGACAATGTCGACGACCAAAAAACAATCACAGCAGCAGCAGCAACAACAACAGCAGCAATAACGGCGGCGACAACAGCAATAACGGCAACAGCGGCGACAATAACAACAAGAGCAAAAGTAACAACAACAACAACAACAACAACCACAACAACAATTCATATGTGGGGCAACGGTGGGGCTTGAATCCGTGCACCTATCTAGTGTCTCGTTCGATCGCGAAGAGGTACGCAAATACTGCACCACGTTACCGCGCCGGACATATCTAGCCACCATAGTGTGTCACGTTGGCATCAAACACACGATGATTATCAGAATGACACGACTATATTATCAGAATCGCAGGTCATCTTCGCCATGTCTTCGTTTCACCCTCAACACGCACACATATGCAAAATACGGATATATATATATATATATATATATATATATATATATATATATATATATATATATATATATATCTGAATGCATTGTTTATTAACCAATAATTGGTTTATGCACATATGTGCTACAGCTCTCCTAAATAACTTTCATCATCGATATTGCTTTTGTACATTGTTGGAAATGATACAGATCACTGAATTTTCCGCATAGGTTGCATTCACACTCGGTTGATATCCCATGCCACCCATTTCGTATACATATCTTCATATTAAATCCATGCATTGCAAACCCAGTAACGAAGTATCTGTTTCTACAACATGGGCTCTTCCAGTAATTTGTAGTCATCGCTCTAGTCTTATAAAAACGCAAATCAACATCCGCAAATTTATACTCCCATTCGGCAAGATTTTGCATTCGCTATATAGTCGGGCCACATTTAACGAGGTAGGCTACGCTAGTCAGTGCTATCCCGCGGCGGTTCGCTGGATCTGTGGCGTAGCCTTCGCTGTTGCAAATTGGCTTAAGGTAGCTTCGGCGCCATTGCTCGGGGACGTGCCTACGTTCTAAGCATGCATTGAACAGCGCTCTAGGCTTTTTGGGAGAACGTGCTCGATCGTCTGCCTAAGATACATAAGATGCATAAGATCTCGTAGTAAATATAATCAGGATGTGGTGATCCGTGAAGTTTTGCCAGCCAGGCTCTATGTGGGTACGTGCGATTTCTTCGAAGGCAGTGACAGTCAGTTGTCTGCTAGCGGTTTCCGAGAGCGGTCACTTGCGGGTCGAAGTCCCGAGAATTGTATTTTTTAATGCAGAATTTGTTGCTGTGATTGATGTGCTGTGCTTAGAGAATTATTTTACAGTCGCAGTGTACAGTGATCGCTACCATTGGTAGTCCCCGCTCCACTTCCGAACATCGACTGTTGTTGCAGCTGGAGGTTACGTCGTCTGGTCGGCTATTGGCTGCACTAAGCATCAGGTTAGTTCATCAGCGGTATACATGGTGGTGAGACGTTTACCTCCGCCCGTCGTTCCTTTAGCAGAATAATCTGCGCGACCGCCGGCTGCCGACACCGCCGGTGCATCACGTGCCGAGGAGGACGCAGAGGACAACCGAATACATGCATGTTCGACGCTCTGCTGGGTCCAACGGTGGTAGTGGCACCAGCATCGGCATCGTTGACACGTTCGTCCCGGTCGGCGGTGGTAGGAAGAAAGTGCGCGGCGCAAGTGGCGAGAGGGGGCGAGGCCTTGGAGATAGCGTAGCTGCTGCTGATGTCGGGGAAAGGGCAGCGCCATCTACGAGAACGGTAAACAGCCCACTACAAAGTGGCAAACCGGCGAAGACGCGAACGGCACGGAGATCTGCTGATGTTGATGATGACTCCATAGATGATGCGGGGCCTGATGCAGGTGATACCGGCGCCAAAAAAGCAGAGGACTGTTGAACTATCATTTTGGGAAAGAACAAAGTGGCGGTGGAGGGCGCTCCTCTCGATGACGAATCCGACGAAGGCTGGAATAAAGTCGGAAGAAGAAAATTGTTTCAAATCCAGTTACGATACAGAAGAACATCCCAACTGTTTGCGCGAAGGAGAGAGAGCCGAGGCAATCATTTTCTCCGCTGTAGATAACTGGATGGAGTCAAACTTTAATGCTGTATGTGGCAATATCGTGAAGCATATTAAAGGCAAGGTAGAAGAACCGCGCTTTTCTCGAGCAGGGAAACTCATTATCGTTGCGGAAGACATTGAAGACCGGGCCACTTGGCTCAGCTTGCAGACACCCCGGCGGGGTGCCCGTAAGCGCCAGGGCTAGTGGCTCAAGATCAACAGTTAAAGGAAAAATATACAAGGTACATCCCACGCTAGCTGAGGCAACAATTGTGAATGCTTTGGGGTCGCTCGGCGTCACCGATGCTATTCGTGTCCGGTCCAAGAACACCAGAACCGGATTCGTCATGGCGACGGACAGTGTCATCCTGACATGTTCGGGCAATCATTTTCCGATAAAGGTTCGCTTGGCCCTTAAAATCCATGGCGTTACTCTCTACCGGGAATCTCTACAGTGCTTTCGATGTAGTTTAGATCATATAAAGCCTGATTGAAGGCCCCTCGTTGTAGACGGTGCGGGTCTACTAACCACTTGCGAAAGTATTGCAAAGACGCAGCGCGGTGCTGCCTATGTAAGGGCGGCCATGAGATATCCTGGGGATCGTGTCCCCATTGCTTAGATTGCTCTTTAAAAATCTGCTAATCGCGTGATTCAGCAAAACACGGACACCGCGCCAGTTAAAGTCTGTGCCCCAATTGCAGATATTCAACCGTCAGAGTCATTTAGCAGACGCAGTTTCGCTGCGGTCGTACAGAATAGGAACGAAGTACCGCAGAAAAAAAAAAACATTCTGCCAGCCGAAGTCAAAATTGGGCCAGCAGCACCAGTCTCTTCGGCGGCCAGTACCACAAGCGATACGACACATGGCCATAGCCTAGACGCAATAGCCATGGCAGTACCCGCAAAGGACATCACACAAATAATCGATGCAATCATGGTGCAAATTGGAGAGATCATCGAAAGAGTGGTCTCATCCGTTCTTCCGGGGCTGCTCGGCACGCATAATTCGGTGACTAAATCTTCGGCGTCTTCTGCAAAGCCGCTAGCCTCTAATCTACGGCAACAATTGAAGAAGGCCATTAATGCAGTACTCAACCCGAGTCCGCCAGCGCTGCTGCTTTCGGCAGAGTCTAGTGCGAGGACTCGAGCCTCGACTGGAGAGCCTGAGGGGACAAACTCGCAAACACCATGTTAAATGGTCAATCAGATATAAGGCACTGGCTTACTTGATCCGTTCAACCACAAGCAACAGTTCACACAGACGCCACTGCGACACATTCTTTAAATTCTTCAGACGCTTCTCCGTCACCAACGCACACTCTCAAGCAAACCCGCCAGGAAAAGCTTTCCAACGTACGTATCAAAGGCTGCCGCTATCAAGTCCAAAGTCAAGATGATATCGTGCATTCCCCGTAGTTGAAGAGAAAATTTTGCCGTCGAATTGTCAAAAACTATCAACGAGGTGTGCTCGGTGGCCAGCCAGCACAGGTGGGAACGACTGATAGAATTTCCAACAATGATGTTTAATATACTGGTTAAAAAGGAGAAGGGGCGCACGCTCACTTCGGTCCTACGAGAAAATTTACTTAGATTTCGCAGAGGCGCACGCCTGAAAGAGAATCCTCACGTAACCAATGGACGACCTTCGCGAGCTACAAGTACTGACGACGCCAGTCGCAGAGCAAAGATCGTGCTGTCAAAGTTGTCCCAGGGGGACGTCTCTTCCGCTGCTCGGACCCTGCTTTCTACAGATCAGATTGCCCCAATCGACGCAAATACTAGAACAAGTTTATTGAAAACGCACACCGCACACTCCACGGCTCCAGCGTACCCTGAGGCGCCGACGCCAGCAGCCCCAGCGCCTGAAATTTATGTCACGACTGAGGAGATTCGAATCGCCATTAGAAGTTTTCCAAGCAGTTCCCCTCGGCATCTGAAAGGTGTCATAGGTTGCCGCCAGGATGATAGCAACTCTCTGTTACAAGCGTTACGTAACTTCGTTATTCTAGCAGCCAACGGGCGACTTCCAGAGTTCACGCTATACACTTTTTACGGCGCAGCATTAATCGCTTTACGAAAAAAGGATGGGGGTATTCGGCCAACTGCTGTGGGGCTTACCCGACTGGTCGGTAAGGTATTAATGAAAAAAGCTATGACGGCTATTTTCGAGCTAGTGCCTCCTATGCAGCTAGGGTGCGGGATAAAAGGAGGAGCAGAAGCGGCTGTGCATGCGGCGGCCGCTTTCATCAAATCGAACAGAAGGCTAGGAAAAGCTTTAATCAAGCTCGTTTTTCAAAACGCCTTTAACATGCTTCGTCGAGATCCCTTACTCAATGCTGTAAAAATATCGATACCCGCTATTTACCCGGATGTATAGACTGCCCGCTAATCTTCTGTGGCAAGAGGAGACGCTCAAGTCGTTGTGTGGGCTACAAAAAGGCGACCCGTGTGGACCAGCTCTCTTCTGTATCGCTATCGCTGAACTACAGACGAAGCTTCGATCGGAGTTTCGACCGTGGCATCTTGATGACGCAATGTTGGCAGGAGACCTGGCAACGATCCAGGCAGACATCAAGACTGTGCAGAAATTTCAAGCGTGCTCCGGCTTAACACTCAACGCAAATAAATGCGAGCTCTTTCTACTGTCAGAGGAGCACCGTGACGAGTCTATTTCAAGCTTGCGGGAAATACTACCCGATATTCGATTAGCAGCCGAGGACAATATCGAGCTTCTGGGAGCCCCCTTACCGATGCGGCGCTGGAGGGTGTACTGCGCCAAAAACTTGTTGAAGTAAGCCAGTGGTGCAGCCGACTTCGAACTCTAGATGCCCATCCGGCGTTATACCTCTTGCGACAAAGTCTTTCCACTCCTTGCCTGACGTATCTTTTGCGTTGTTCACCTTCTTTTGTCAAGGACCGACCCTTTCGAGAATTTTGACGGCATTCTGCGGACGGGACTAGAACGGCTACTTAACGTTCACTTGGGATCTGCATCCTGAGCCCAGGCATCACTTCCTGCAAACGCGGAGGGCTTACGAATTTTGATCCAATGAGCGGAATGTGGCTACAAGCCCTCCCTTTGACGCAACGGGACGATGCTGCACAATAACACACTCCGCATCGTCGCGGGTCTGCGGCTTGGGCGGAGGCTGTTTGCGCAAAGCACGTCTGCAACCTATGCCGGTCCAAAGTTACCGCTACAGCGGAACATGCGCTGTCCTGCCGGTTCATTGTCGGTCGTCATCCAAGACATTTCCCCATCAACGATGTCGTACACCGTGTTCTGCAGAGCGCCCAGATCCCTTCAGTAAAAGAGTCCCTCGACATGTGCGCCAACAGCCTTCTGCGTCCGGATGGAAAAACCCTAGCACCATGGGAACGGGGTCGTCTGCTATTGTGGGACGCGACGGTTTCATATACAGTCGCCAGCAGTTACATTGCGCGCACAAGTCGGGAAGCTGGCGCGAGCGCGCGTCTTGCTGAAAGTCGCAAATTGTCGAAGTACAAGGAGCTCTCGCCGCAATACATAATTCAGCCGATCGCCGTTGAAACGTTAGGGCCAATGCGTGAGGCGACCGTCAAGTTCCTCAATGAGCTTGGAAAGAGGATTACTGCTGTGACAAAGGATGCGCGAGCCGGGGAGTACCTGGTGCAGCGTATCTCCCTAGAAGTTCAACGTGGTAATGCAGTGGCGGTAGTGGGGTCGCTTCCATCGCCGGAGGAAGAACTGCCAGAAATACCGTAGCAGCAACAACTATTGTTTGACTATTAACATATAAAACGTCAGGCAGTTGTTCCTCGTGGTTGTGAAGTGTGAGACCTGCTCATTGTCGTTTATTAGGGGTTGCAATGGCAGCACTCTTCGGTAAGAGGATCCATGGCTTCCGAATGCTCTCTCGTACCTGATGTGTGCGCTGCGCAGTTTCATATTCATATATCTTCCCCTGCTTTATTCATTTACACGTTTTCTTCACTTCAGCTAGATTTGCCAGCTTTGATGGGCTCTAATCGTTTTGCCAACCTATGCGTATTTGGATGGTTTTGCATTCGTGGTCAAACCATGCTTTGTGCAGCTTAATCATGGTAGATTTTCCGTTTGTGTAGCGCAATGGCTGCTGTGTCTGTGACAAATGTTTCGGTGAGAAACTTTATGTCTTATTGCTCAAACTCCGCTTTCCCACGACTTTCTAATACCCAATGAATGCGAGTCTCACACTAGTCACGCAGGCTGCTAGTGGCGCATGTGCACCATGCATTCCCGAAACCTCCCAGAACAAAAAAAAATACCCAATGAAATATTTTACTTTCTAAAAAATACATTAAGATATTTTGTGTTGAGCTCTGGACTCTTGGTCGTATTCGTAACAAGTTTGTTGTTGTCGCATTCGACCTGTAGTGAATTTGGCGGGGTACTCTCGATCAGCATTGTACCAGATTGCTCAATTCGGGGTCGTTTGTTACCTAGTTCTGAGTTTCTGGTTGTGGTGCCCGAACACCCTGTACGGTTTCAGTTGGCTTTGGAACGGCCTAAACCGTGTACTTTCCGGCCATACAGCGGGGTCTAATAGGTCAGAAGAAGAGTCTTGTTTCACTTGCACGATCCTAGTTAATTAGTCCTGACTATCCGACTCTTTATGTGTGAGATCAATAGGGTTCACGAACAGTGTTTTTTGCCGTGGTCGCTCAGGTACGTCATCGCCTTTGATTACCTTTAGCTGTGTCATCCTGGTCGTGCCGGTGGTGGTGGCTGTGATGGGTGGTTCCTCCATCCTTGTGTACGCCACCTGTCGTCACATTTCTCTGGCTTCGTTGGTGTGCATCCATGTAGGTTCTTCCTATGCACGTCATCGTAAAGCCAAAACGTCGCGGTGTGTGTATGTCGTTGGCAAAGTTTTAGGCACGCACTGCAAGCCACATTGGCGGGGGGCGGTCATCTGTTAGGACGTTTGAGCTTGCATGCGGCCGATTGTCAGTTGTTGTATGTTGACGTTGCTGTTCGATTTGGTCGTTTTGGATAGCTTGTCGAATCACTTTTTAAGCGTCTGTATCTCCGGGGCACCACTGCCAGATGACTTGACAGTTATCGACTTAGAAACTATCGTTGAGACCTCAACCCAAAACAAGACTTGCAACAATACGTTGTTGCCTTATCAGGAATATGGTAGCTACAATGCGTGTGAACATGCTGTTCACAGCTGTCGCAGACAGTTCTACCACTGAATTGTTGAAACTGTTCTCCATAGGTGACACACAGAGAGCCAGGATTTGTCACGATATCTCCTTCTTGTAACAGAATGATCACAAATGCTGTGGCTCGGAGTATGTGGGCTTTGGTGACGCTGCAGCAAGGTACGTTAAGATAGACAGTCACTACATTCACTGTGTCCTGAGTGTCCTCTTTGTAGCAAAAAGCACTAGTGTTGCTTTGGGCTTTTGCCAGAAAGTACACAATTATGAGAGCATTCGGGAAACGCGTCCGGGCAGTTGCCGCCATCTTGCATAAAAGAGTCATGAAAGTCAATTTTCTTCTGAGTATTCAGCACTACTTGAGTGGTGAGTTCTGTGCAGTCAAGGATATAGACCGGTCATGGCATACGGAACTAATGACACACCGCTTGGTGCAAGCTGCTCTTCGCGGTGCGCAGAATACTGGTCTTAACCATTTTTATAGTCATCCAAATGGTTTTCCTCACATCTGCATTTGTCAGTATTTCTAGGAGTTAGATGGGTACTTAAACACGACAGACTGAGTAACATTATAACTCTAAAAATTAAAATTTGTATACGGCACGATATGTTCGCTGCGGTGCTAGACGCAAAGGCAGCAGACTCATACTAGGCTAGTGGTGGCAAATAATAATTTTGTGCAGAATAAATATACTCACTAATTGGCATTCTTACTAGCTTATCTAGATGTTGCTTTTGGGGATCGGTGGAGCGGCCGAGGCCGAGAAGTCATTGCTGTCGGGATTGCCCGACTTAATTAATCTCGACGTCAACCTTTAGAACCAGCAAAATAGCTCTGTCGACGATATCCACCTGCGAGCTCGATTTATATATATATAATACTTCGTTGTCGTAATATTCGCTTAACATTCTGGGATGCGTGCAATAAACACTATGTGATTACCACAAAAAGTGTACTGGCGGTCGCTTATTGAGCAATTCAACGTTTACACAAAACAGTTTTATATTCTTCCAGCGAATGCGGAACATAAAGATCTTTTGATTTTTATGTCGGTGGCGGAAAGAAACTATAACTCGACTGTTTTCTATTCTGTGTGGTCTCCAAGCGGACCTTCGTGGCATAAATCTGAAACGCTCCGAATCCACAGAACTCCTCAGAACTCGCTGTTCAAAGAAAGGTGGCGGCTCTCCGGTTCATAAATAGGGAGGTGAGGTTGGATATTGCCGTTGAGTTTCTCTCCCGAGCGGTGTCGCCCGTGTTTACGGCTATTACAGCATATATGTTATTGCTTTCCCACTAACTAATTATACTTTACTTAATTGCCAGTTTTCGTGCTGGCCTGCAATGCTTACGATAATTCACAGGACAGAGTTATATTAAGCATGTATCTTGGCTTGTAGCTGTCGCAACATATATGTGCGTCTTCCGGCATGATGCGTGAGATGGTATGTTGTGCACGTTTATCCTGACGTTTCAGCCGTTTGTGAATGTATTGTAGGAAATCAAAACCTCATAGGCACCATGTTTGGATTTAATATCGTTATACTATCGTCGAGCCCGGTGGCGTGGTGGCATGCGTCTGCGCGTGCGCCTCGCGACCGCGCGGAGGAGGCACATAACGGGTGCGCGGGTTCGAGCAGCCCCACCGTTGCCCCACATTTGTATTTATGGGAGTTCGTCTGCGAAGCAATGCGCAAAGCGTTCCTATGGACGTTAAATCTTGGCTGAGAGTCAGCCCCGAAAGGATTTTTTTAAATATCGTCATAAGGGTAGAATTTGCCAACATGCGAGTAAGACTAAATGGTGCGCAATATCTGATCGCCAGAACAAATTGTGATGAAAGTGACACGTATGCATCAAGGTTTTAGTGCTACAGAAGCGATCGTATTCTAGCAACAATAATGAAATCAATCGTCACATAATTTCTTATTTATTAAAAAATGTAAAGTTTTAGGTATGCATTGCATTTTCGTGCTTGTCCTGCGACTCTCCTGTCAAAATAATTATTCATAACATCAAAATGCGCCATCGCCGGCGCCCTGATCTGTTTGGATCCGCCACTCCAAGGTTTGGATGGCCTAATTTAAACGTGAATCAATTGTATATATTTATATACGCTCGACCCTTACAAAGCGACTTATAAAAGGTTTGCAGATGTGTTGAAATATATATATATATATATATATATATATATAATCATACTATAGGCCGTACTATAGGCATCATACTATAGGCCGGGCGTACCACTTTTCACCCTTCGCATTCGAGACGCTGGGTGGCCCTGGGCCCCTCACAACCACGCTAATTTCCCAGGTTGGCGACGCTTTACAGCAGGCTACGATGGACAGGAGGGCGGGCACTTTCTTCTGCCAACGGCTTTCCCTAGAGATTCAGAGAGGTAACGCGATTTCGGTGCTCGGAACTATGAAAGACTGGATGGACCCGCGTCTTCGCGTCAGGGGTCGGGCAAGACTACCACTTGGACACGAGTGATAGATGAGGAGTGAGCCATCGGTGCCGTGGATTTAAACATTCACATGTATATATTAAGATTATTATCATACTATATATCATTACTATAATACGTACAATCATACACATAATACTCAATGTTTTTGTTGTTGTGTACTTCGCCATATATATATATATATATTTAGTAACTGCATAATTCAATATTCAGTTTTTATTTAAAATTACACAGTTATAATACATAACACAATAGTTGCTCATATATATATATATATATATATATATATATATATAATAGTAGTTGTGTACTAGTAGGTCCAAGACATACGCAGTAGCTGTCCACGTCATCAGAATTGACGTAAAGATAAAACGAAAAACATGCTTATTTTATTGGTTGTTGCATTAAATAATGAAACAAGCCTCTCATTACGTCTTATGATATACGTGCTACTCTGTTTACAAACTGCAAATGTATGCGTACGCATCAGCCCTCGCAATTTGGCGTGCGGCCAATACCGAGGCCATTTTCTGTTATTTACAATCAATTAGAATGCGAGTCTATTTACCCGCGCTATGAAAGTTGCCTCCATGTCCGCAATGCATATATTATCTGCGCAATGTGATCTACGTGACACCGCATGCGAGATTAAGAGCGATAGTGTGGAAATCGGAAAATCAAGCCCGGAAGCATCGTCTTTCCATCGCCAAATGGAAAGTCGAGCTTCACTGGATCACAAAATATTGGTTACGTACAAACGTACACATAGGCACTCATATTAATGACAAACATGCAGCAGGTTCCTATGTGTTTTTGTTCGATGATCAAACTTCGTGGCTGTACGACGTGTACGCTAATGCACCGTACAACCACGTTTGATGCTAATTTAACATTAATTAAACATATTGACGGTGTTCCCAAATTAACACGACTATTCATAATGTTTGCTGATGCGGCTTTTCGCGTACTGCGACAGAGCGAATTGTGTACGAGTAAGTACAGTTATCGTGGAATGCACTGCACAGGGAGGCCGTTAACAGATCGTAGCACAAATTCTGTGTAAAGTTGCACCTTGTCGCGAGGAATGAGTGATTGCAGGCGAAACCTTCGTATGATCCAAGCAACTACAATCCTTTCTTCCAACATGGCAAATTTCTGACCGATGCAGTTTCGCGGTCCTGCCGAGAATGGCAGGAACGCGTATGGGTGACGACACGCTGCGTTCTCCAACAGAAAACGCTCAGGCTGAAACCGCTCAGGATCGGGAAAGTAAGTGGGGTCGCGGTGCAATTGGTAAAAAAAGCAGTACACATTGGCGCCCTTTGGGGCGGTCTTGCCATTTATCTGGTAGTTTTTAGTTATGCGGCGGCCCACAATTGGCACTGAGGGATAAAGACGAAGACACTCCTTAACAACGCATTCGAGATACTTCAGCTGGCGCACGTCGTTCACTGTCAGGTCTCTGTCTGCATCACCTTCTAGGACGAGAAGCAGCTCATCAAAGATCTTTTGTTGCACATCGTCGTGATGTCCAAGCAGAAATAGGGTAAACGAAAGTGCCATGGCCGTTGTGTCGTGTCCCTCAAACATAAAGGTGTCGACTTCTTCTCTGATATCTTGAATTGTAAAACCTTTTGGCTGCCGGAAATGCTCTCTCAACATAAGATCCAAAAAGGGTTTCTTACACTGAAATGCATTATCCTCGGTCGTTTTGAGAAGCTGTTGCAGGCACTCAGGTTTGTCTTCGAAAAAATGCTTCCGCTCCTGGATAACTGTTTCGGTAAAATAATGCGCCTGAGCAATAACCCGATGTATCTCGCGGCCACTAGGAGTTATTTTGTAGAGCCACTCAGGCCATTGATATGGAAGTACCGTCCGATATAATAAAAGCTGACCTATTCTTTTGATTGAAGCTAGGTATGATCTAGTCTTCGTTCTATCATAGGTAGACAGATTGACGCCCATCACAGTTTCACAGATGACACTTAACGTTAGGTTCTCGACGAACGGTATAACGTTGGTTTCCAAGTCGGTCCTCTTGGCGAGAGTAGAGCAGAACACACGCGCATGCCGATTGATAATAACAGCGAAATGTTCAAGAATCTTGGAATGCAATGTTGGTGTCAGCATCTTTCGTCGACTTTTCCACTTGCTTCCCGTACTGGTTAGCAGACCTCGCCTCAACCAGGGAACGAGCATATCATAAATAACGAACGGTTTTGCTATGTTTTCACTGTGCGTCATGACCGCTTCCATTTCGTCAGCCCTGTAGCATGCGATGTTGGCTTCAAGCCCAGAGTAGATCACACAATGACCTCGATATTTGTCTGCCAGCTTCACCATTGAGTCGAAGATTGAGCTGAAGAAATTTCCGCCTGTGAATACATTCCACAGGGCTTTTGCGGCGAAGCTCATCAACACGCTCCCATAAAAAGGATCGTACGGGCCACCAAACTGTTGAATATACCTGTGGTGCCTGTGATGAGCTCGAGCGATTCGCGTAAGCATGAATAACACTATCAGTACTATTAACACGGTTAGGTCGCCATGGCGCAAAGAGCTTCGCAGCCATAGGCTGTCGTCGCTGAGGGCCATCTCGACGCCCGCTCAAGCGGCATCTACCGTCTCTTCTTTAACAGAGTACGTTTGTCAAGCGATGCCACAATAGCCAAAAGCAGACAGAGTGACAACGACGCCACGGAAGCGTGCGAATATATTCTGTGTCCCGATGGCGCCGCAGAATCTAATATTAGTCGCGGCTGCGCATTTATCAAAGACATCTGGCTGGCTAATGATTACGCAGCAATTTCCAGTCGCTGCTTGCCAGAGCTCACCGTACCAGTAGAGTGATAAAGCAAATAGGTGAAGCCAATTTAGCCCGTTCCACATAATTGAAATACCCTCACTCTTTTCCTGCTGGTGTTCATATTGCGTCTTCGGTGCCAAACACTGTCTTTGTTTACGATTTAATATAGCTTGAAATGTTAGGACTGTAGACATTTTTTTAAACACACCCTTAGTATTATTATTAATATTATTGCTAAAGCTCTACAAAAGCTAGCTCATAGTTGAGACAGAGTGTGGCAACATCTATCTCAAGCAAATTTTTAGTTTGCTTGTGAGGCTTTTTACATTATATAATACAATCAGCGAGCACTTTGCTTTTCAATTAGGGTGAGAAGTCACTCCGTGTGTGTATTGCTGAACTGTGCGCCGGTGGTGGGGATGCTTCGGCTTTGGCAGCGACGGAGGTAGGAGTGCTCGACGTCTTTGGTTGTGGGCCGGGGTTGCCTGCGATGACCGGCAAATCAATACCAGGTACATCGTACACGGGTTCAATCACATTGTATGCTCCTGTAGGGAGATTCATGAAGACTATAGTACTTAGTGAATTTGTCGGTTTCGCTCACAACAATGCGCAGTGTACCACTCAGTTGATAGTTCGGCTCTAGAGACAACAAAGATATATGCACTTCTTCTCTCGGTGGAAGGGCAGGACAACAAATAATGATGTTTGATAATAACTTAAATCAGCATGTATATGCTCTACAGTGAGTAAAATAAATATAGAAAGAGTAAAACGAATATAACTACCACAGCCGTTCGTTTAAAGGAAGAGGGAATAAAAAGCGTACGCGGCTACGATAAAGAACTTGGCTAAGTGGAATCCAACGCCCATCACCAGATCAGGGTCACTCACACGTCTAACACCTGCTTAACAACGATAAACGGTTAGAGAATGCGGTATGGGGACCTTCCTTAAAGCTCCACAGTCCGCCGGGAAGACGGAAATAGATTTAGACCACTTCTCTCTTTTGTTGTAACCTAATCTTTTAACGACTTGGTATAGAGAAAATTGTGAAAAGCACCACCTTAAATAACACCGAGATGTAGTCCTCATGTGCCAATACGGAAAGGGTCACCGTGTCGACCTGCCGGCGGGGTCAAAAACACACTACAGTTTCGTGTACTTTCGAGACAGTAAACAGCGTACGCCGCCCCCCCTGTCTCGCACGCTGAGACATTTCTCCAAAGAATGCAGAACTATACCCCCCCCCCCCTGGTATAATTGAGGCGTCGAGGGACACACGTCTAAGGGATGGGGCTGCTTGTCTGAAGTTTAGAATGCAAATAGAAAAGGCACGTCGAGGCTGTTCGCAGCCCAACATCATACCGGCGCCTGTGCCTATCCCACAAAAGGTTAGCTTCGGCCCCTGAATCCGCAACATCCACCCTGGTATTGCTGAAAAACCTGATGGGTACACCACGGTGTCTAGGAACCGACACAAGAGAGGCCAACGCTCAACCTTTTAGGACTCTTAGGCTAGGAAGGCTGCTATCTCTACAGACACACCTCCAGATGTACCCAGGCCCGAAGGCATTGTAAGTTAAACTGTAAAGTAGCGGAGGGACCCACGCCGCTATCAACTAATGGGGCCTTACCGAGACCAGCCGGAGGGGACTCGCAGCCTTTGCACCTCGTGCATCGACCTAACAATTACGCGCCCAAAGTAGCCTCCTCGAATCTTAAACTGGACAGTACTAGAGGGCGAGGAATTTCTCAGCGGTAACTTTTTCATCCAGTTCGATATGACTACCATGTTCACATCAGCAACAATATCTTTCTTGCTGCGTCCACTTATCAGACGTCAATAATTTAAAAACGAGTTTTGGGGGTCGCTGGGAAGGCGCATCGGATTAAAAGGCCCGTTGAAGATTGCGGCAGGCCTGCAGAAGCTTCTGAAGACAGCGTGAAAAGCACCGCCGGGTCAGGCAACTCGTCAACGACGCACAGAAACAACTAAACATTGGCGGATGACCGAGATGGACCGCCGTAGCAGGGACTTCACCCACGTGCAAGGCCTTTTCAGCAGGGTCCGGTGGTCCGCTCTCCACGGAAGAGACAGCTCTGCACCACATCCACGATCACAAAAGACAGCAGGCCCTTCTTCGCAGGGAAATCTTATAGAGAAAGGAGCGCTTCTAGAGGGCCTTCTTCGAAGAGCTGGGGGACGAGATCCCTGGGGTCGTTCATACTAGACAGTACGGGAGTGTCTCACCCTAAAAAGGAAAGCAAACCTAACATCCAAGGGCACCAAACAAGCGTTTTTTGCGCTGTTTACAGAGTACTCTCCTCTTGGCCGCACTTTCAACCTGGGGCCGCAAGGTAAGAGGCGCTGTCAACAAGAGGATCGGACAAGAGCTAAAAAAAACAGCCTCCAGCAGCACTGTAGAATATATACGAGGCATCAGGACGCTACAAACCGGGAAGGCACTGGGCCCGAACATTTTTGTTTCTGCAGTCAAGCTACCTAATACGAGGTGTGTTCAAAAAGTATCGCGACTTTTGTGTTTTTTCAAAAATTATTCATTTATTCATGAATATCTATTTTGTCCCCTTCAAAGTAATCCCCATGAGATATTATACACTTGTGCCAACGGTTTTTCCAATCTTCGAAGCACTTCAAAAAAACATTTTTTTTATCTTGTTCAGCTCCTCCTTCGATGCCGTCTTTATCTCGTCAAGCGTAGCGTAACGTCGTCCTTTCATGGGCCTCTTCAGTTTAGGGAACAAGAAAAAGTCACAGGGGGCCAGATCTGGGGAATACGGTGGCTGCGGCATCATTAGTGTGTTGTTTTTGGCCAAAAACTCGCGCACAAGCAACGATGTGTGAGCAGGGGCGTTATCGTGGTGCAAAAGCCAATTTTTGTTCTTCCACAAATCCGGGCGTTTCTGGCGGATTGCTTCGCGCAAATTGCGCATAACTTGCAGGTAATATTCCTTATTGACCGTTCTACCCTGTGGCAAGAACTCATGATGCACCACGCCCCTGCAATCGAAGAAAACTGTCAGCAAAACTTTCACATT
Organism: Dermanyssus gallinae; assembly: GCA_003439945.1. NCBI lineage: Eukaryota > Metazoa > Arthropoda > Arachnida > Mesostigmata > Dermanyssidae > Dermanyssus > Dermanyssus gallinae. The sequence goes on along the minus strand of QVRM01003456.1, from coordinate 133,214 downwards.
CGACCGAACTTGGCGCGCTTTTTTCGGTCTTGGTTCGTGCGGCAGCTTCCATTGAGATGATTGAGCTTTGGTTTCCACGTCATAACCATAAACCCACGATTCGTCACCAGTTATGACCCTCTGGAGCAAATTTGGGTCGTCGCGGACAGAGTCCAACATCTCATTAGCAATGTTCATGCGATGCTGTTTTTGGTCGCAATTGAGCAATTTTGGTACGAATTTCGCGGCGACCCGTCTCATGCCCAAATCATTGATAAAAATCGAATGGCACGAGCCAATCGATATGTTTAGGTCCTCAGCAACTTCTCTAACGGTGATTCGACGATTGGCCAACACCATTTTCTCCACTTCATTAATTTTTTCGTCTGTTGTTGAAGTGCTCGGGCGTCCGGCACGCTCTTCGTCGTTCACATCTTCTCGGCCTTCTGAGAACATTTTGTACCACCGATAAACGTTGCTTCGGTCCAAGGTAGCTTCTCCGTATGCCACAGTCAACATTCGGAATGCATCCGCGCACTTAATTTCGTTTTTCACATAAAATTTGATACAGGTTCTTTGATCCATTTTTTTGAATAGGTAAAATCGAAGACGATTCAAAACACGTGCAAGCAAAGCAGCTGTCAACAATTAAGTGAACATTCAAAATGGCCGAGCTTGTCGGCATAAGTGAGAGACATGAGTACCAACATAACGCCACAAAAAAAAATCGAAATTCGAATATACGTAACCCGCGAAAATTCAAAAGTCGCGATACTTTTTAAACACACCTCGTATGTACGTGAACTGTACAAACTCTGACCTGAGGACTTAGTCTATTGAACTTAGACTAGTCGAGTACGTAAGGAATGAAAACACGATCGCCTGCTGTCACCTGTAGCGTGGCTTGCTGACTCTCTGTGTCAGCTGTATTTATTGCCTCTCAGACTGTTCTCGAATGTGGTAGAATCGATTCGGTCCGAGTAGACGTTTCTATCGAATCGTCTGTACGCTTCTCGTACCTTCTCGTGCCTACTCTTTCCACTGCACGTCCGCCAGCACGTGGCGCCGAGCCGACAGCCGTGTGTCTACCTAAACATACCTAGACACAACAGTGTAGCGTCGAGCCCACAGCTGTGTCTACCTGAATATGCCTAGACACAACACTACCGATAGAATGTCAGGAAGCGGTAGCCGCTAAGGTGATGAAATGCTACGTCTAGGCCGTTCACTACCGAACGGAAGACCGCAAAGAGACCTATACTATACATCCTAATTTGTTTGCTTGGATCTCTAACTAAATGTGTTGGGTCCATCGTGGAAACGCACCTCAGAGACCTTGCCGAGGAAAGGGCGCATCCACAATTAGCGCCATTCGATTGAAGGTTAACTTTACCCGCTAAAAAAACGCGATCTTTTCTTAGCCGTTAACGCCAAGAATACTGTTAATAGCCATGCGTGAAGAGTCACACTCGAGACTTAATACATTTGATAGATTCTGGTCCGATCGGGCCAAACATCTCTATCGCCATCGGCTGAACCATATATATATAAATATATATATATATATATATCCCGGTCCTTGCGAAATGATTTTTACACATGTTTGCAGATAGGTAAAAATAATATATATATATATACTACTGCTGCTTCTTACGGTATACAGGTAGTATGGCCGCATCTATCGAAGTTAAACTTTAAGGCGCTTGACCAAATCAAGGCCGCTTTTCTAAAGAAGGCGCTACGAGTCCACCGTACCCGCTTTTTTATGAAACCCAGGCAATGACGTGTAGTTCGTGGAAGCGCTACAACTATGAGAATAAACACCTAATTGCACGATTCGCTGTACATGGCTTCCACGTGAAGATCTGTATTCAAGAGAAATTCCATGAAATTTCCTCGTTATGCTTGTGCAAACTCTGCGAGAGACAGTGTGACTTATATCACCTTTGACAATGCGATACAGCAGTTCCGTTGACTCGACTTTTAGAACCGTGATGAATATATGTATATATGAATGTGTGCTCTCTCTGTACGCGCATTATTGTAAACCAACCATCGGTTAATGAAGCTATTACGATATTATATATATATAAAGTGTGTTGCAAAAAATTAGCAACTCGTGTTTTTTTGCGATAACTTCGGCTTGGTTTATTTGAATGGCTTGAAATTTTAAGCGCATGATGTACATGACGAAACATGAGTATAGTGTTGATTTCATTGCAATCTCAAAATCGGTTCATACGAAAAATAAAAAAGTGTGAAAAAACAGTGTTGCAAAATATTAGCAACAATAACATGCTAACAACACAGCTCTTGTTTGTAAAGGATAGTCGATACTACAGCTGATATTCGATCCCAGGGATCAAATGTCAGGAATATTGTCTAGCTAAATCAATCGTTATATAGCTGCAAAATATTCTACAGCTTAGTCGTTGTTCCGAACTAACGACGAATCTTATGTTTAAACCATGGGTCGTACAAAGGATCCTTCGGATAACGAAAATACAAGAATTGAGGCATATGCTGAGCTCGGTCATACAGTAACTGCTATAGCAACTAGATTAGGACGGCATAAGAGCACCATCAGCAGGTTCTTACACCCTGGAGTGAACCAAAGGTGCAGATCTAACAGTGGGCGTAAGCCAGTTTTGACTATTCAAGATCGGCGAAGGATCATACAGTTGGCTACTCATGACCAAATGTCATCTTCCAGGATCAGGACTACTTTGGGAGTGCCAGTGCACCGAGTGTTAAGTTCTGACAAAAACGTGCGATACGCGAAAAGGAAGCTTATGCCGCGACTGCAACCGAAGTACATTGTCGCACGGCGTGAATTTTCGCATAGATACCAAACTTGAGCTAACGAGTGGAAAAACATCGTCTTCTCGGATGAAAAGAAATTTAATCTCGATGACCCTGACGGCTGTCAGTACTATTGGCACGACTTACGGAAGGAACCTAAATGGTTCTCGAAACGTGTGGCCGGTGGTGGCTCTGTGGAATATTGGGGCGCGTTTGGATATAATGGGAAGTCTGATCTAGTCGAGATTGTGGGCCGAAACAATTCTGACATGTACCAGCGCATTGTCGGTTCCCAGTTAGAAGCCCACTTCAGAAGAATTGGGGGACCTGAGGCAGTTTTTCAACAAGATAACGCCACGTTTCATACCTCGGCTAGCACTATAGCCTTTTTTCAAGAACAAGGAGTGCCACTTTTTGACTGGCCGGCATTAAGTCCAGACCTGAATCCTATTGAAAATCCTTGGGGACATTTGGTAAAGCAGATTTACGCAAATGGTCGACAATATAATCATTTGTCGGACCTCAAAGAAGCTGTCCAGCAAGCATGGACTAATATTCCACTTTCGTACTTACAACAGCTCATTAACTCCATGAAAGACCGAGTTTACTATTTGATTCAGAAGAAGGGACGAAAAACCCGTTTCAGGAATAAAATATGTAGTTTCAAATGAGTCATACAGCCCTGCTGTATGAACCGATTTTGAGATTGAATGAAATCAACACTATACTCATGTTTCGTCATGTACATCATGCGCTTAAAATTTCAAGCCATTCAAATAAACCAAGCCGAAATTATCACAAAAAAACATGAGTTGCTATTTTTTTGCAACACACTTTATATATAAATATATATATATATATATATATATATATATATATATATAGCGAATACAATCAAACTTCTTAAAACGATTAACTTTGTGTACTCTGCCATATATATATATATATATAGCTCGCTTAGCGTGCATCCCTAAAATTAACAATGCCACATCCCCAAGCGATTTGCGACCCCTATCTATTAGCTCATACTTACAACGAACGCTTAACAAATTTCTCTCTAGACGCCTTCAGAACTCTATTAAGCTTCTCCCAATCCAGCAAGCGTTTCTCCCCTATAATGGTACCTTCGAGAATCTTGCGGTTCTGGATGGCATCCTTAACGATGCCAGGTCTGCAGGACGTGAGCTCAGACTCGCTTCAATCGACCTCCGTAAGACGTTCGATATGGTGAGTCATGACTCCCTCCTGTGGTCACTCAGGACTCGCGGATACCCGGAGGTATTTATTAATTATATCGAACGCTTGAACCTCTCATCTAAAATTCTCATTGAATTTGGACAAGAATGTCGCACATTTCGGCCAACTATAGGTGTTAGGCAGGGAGATCCTCTGTCCCCCCTTTTATTTAATCTAGTTTTCGACGACATTCTTTCAAAATTAGACAAAACTAATATCGGGTACCAACTTCCGCCTTAGTGGCTTAGCCTTTGCGGATGATCTCATCCTCCTAGCCTTCACGAAATCTACTCTCCAACCTACTCCTTAATACTGCGGATCTTCTTTTGAAATCCCCAGGCCTTGAAATTAATACTAATAAAAGCTTTACTATCCCCCACCTATTTAATAGGAAGAAAGGTAAAGGTTTTATTAATACCGTACTCGAATTTAACGTTGGAGAGTGGCATTTGCCAGCTAAAGGTATAAGCGATCGATGGAGATATCTGGGAGTCGACTTTGACAGCAATGGCAGAGTTGACTCCACCAAGAATATACTCCTTACTCAACAGACTCACGATAGCTCCCCTTAAATCCCACCAAAGACTCATATTTTTGAAAGAGATTCTCACTCCCCGCCTCCTATATAAACTGGTCTCCGATTTCAGACCATCTTACGCACTCCTTAGCGACCTAGATAAAGAGATCAGAAAGATTGTTAAGTCGAAATGGCTTAAGCTCAAAAATTCGGTGCCGAACGCCTAAATGTACACGCACGCAGCACACGGCGGTCTGGACATCCCCTGCCTCCAAAAATGTATCCCCAGACTCCGCCTCTCCCGTTTGACAACACTACAATACTCCACGCACCCTGAGGTCCAATGAATGCTAATGGTGCACCGAGCACTTCAAAAAAGACCTTGCAAAAACAAGACTTCTTTGCGAGCGCTTGGGAACCTCCATTGAGACTGCTACACAAGAGACCGATTACTGATCTCAATAACTACACAACACGTTCAATAGGGCACATTTTAAAAAAGCACACGAAACGCCCTTTGTACATTACGCAAGGGCGCACCGGGTCTAAAGCCCGACCTCGTAATAACAACACCTACCGAGGTCTGGGATTTAGATGCCGAGGTTTGCGACCCGAACCGGGACCTGGCAAAAGCGCGGCAGGACAAGATCACCAAATATGACGTCGAGTTCCTAAGAGCGGCGCTCCTCGACCCGCAAAAACCTCGCCGATTCGGATCCATCACTATCTCTATGAGTGGTGTATGGGACTCCGAATCTGCGAGTACGCTCTTGGGGCTCGGCGTCACGAAGAGGAATCTTATGGATCTTACCGTCTTAACGTTGCAAGGAACCTTAAGGATATACCGCTCCGGGTCCATAAGAGCGGGGGCTACCATCAAGCAAGGACACGGACAGCTGATTCTTAACCTTTTTACTAGAATTTTTATTAAGGCGAGCACTGCCGAGTTAATAAACCTCTTATAAATTAAATTGAAGTGCCTTTATGTTGTATATATCTATAAAAGATAGAGAAATAAAGTAAGGAGGAGATGTTTTTAAAGTTTAAGTTGTTAATCGTAAACCACTTACTTGACCCTGCCTAGCATGGCTCTACCACCTACCGTTCTACATGTACACAGCTCTTGGAGATGACCCAAACTGAGCTATGTTTATAAATGCTCGAGAAACGTTTTGCTGCGTTTATTTCGTCCAGAAAAGCGCATTTAACAGAGTTGATCACTCTCTTCTGTTCCACAAATTGGGACATCTAGGTATACACACATGTACAGTGCAATGGGTTCTGAAAATAACATGATTCTATCACCCTCAAATGCGTTGTACTAAAATATAGTGCACTTGACTTTGACTATACAACTAGCAACTACCGACTCTCTGTTATGCACGGGACCTAGACATATATATTACCCCTGATCTTAATTTTAGCCTTCACATTACCAAGGCTGTGGAGACATCATTGCGCATCATAAATACAATTTTCCGCTGTTTCATTTTCACGACTCCTTATGCGTATATTCGCCTTTACAAATTTTTTGTTCTTCCCAAACTTACACATTGCTCTTCTGTCTGGGAGCCATATCTGTCTAAATGCAGAAAGCTAGTCGAAGGCGTCTAAGACACGTTCCCGAGACGCCTGTAGATCAGGTGCCCTCAAAGCATGTTAGATGACATTGTTCCTATATATTGACTCACTTCTCATGAAAGACAACTTATCTGCTCAACGTCAGTTACGCAAATGTGAATTGCTAGGACACTTTTTTGATGTACGCTCCAATAGCCTAAGGAGTCAACGATCAATCACTCCAAAAGCAGTGGCCCGCGGTGAGTTCGTGAACGGATTGTTTGCTTGGCGGATGGCCAAATGGGCGCATGCAAATTCAAATAGCACTCGCCTATTTGGCGACTCATCACGTTTTTCTTACATAAGTACATATAATGATAACAGTGCATGTGTGACCATTATGATTGTACCACACACCCTTTTATTATGTAACAATAAAAGTGATTGCATAAATTGCGTGAATTCCGATTTTCGTGGCATTTGAATCACCAGCAGTTGTGTGTATAGTAGGTCCAAGGCATGACTAGTGCACAAGCTGTTCACGTTTAATTTCGGCGTCTTTATGACGACTGATGTAGAGATAAAACGAAAACATGCTTTTTTTTCTTGGTTGTTACAGTAACCATTGAAACAAGCCTCTTTTTACTTTTTAGGATGTGCTTAGCCCTTTATTTACGAACTGCAAACGTATGTCTACGTATCAGCTCTCGCATTTTGGCGTACGGCTAATATTTGAGTTATTTACAATCAATTAGAATGCGAATTTGTTGACCTTCGTCATAAAAGTTGCCTCCATTTCCGCAATACACATTAACAATCACGCAATTTTACCTACTTAGCACCCCTTGCGAAAGCTGCCTTGTTCGACTGAAAAAGGCTTTTGCTTAGCACCTGATCAAGCACTTTCTAGGGTGATCTCAATTCACTAGTGGTTACCTAAAGATAGACCTAACTTACAATGCTTCATCTGTTCACTCCGTTATCTTTGTACTACATTATGAGACGCTCTAATAGCTCAAATGTGTGAATTTTGGTGTCGTTTTGATGATGCCTTTAATAGTATACAGATTGAAAAACCAAACCCGCACATTTTATCTTGCCAAGTACAAACATATTAAATCGAGCATTACTTGATTACAAAATGTAGATTACGTGCATACATACACACACATGCATCCTGCACGCAAACTAATGATAAACATACAGCAGGTTCCAATGTGTTTTTGATCGACGGTCCCGTATAGGCTTTGGTGAACACCTACAGCTTTTTAACGAGCTTCGAATTTGGCCACGCACGTTGTTATGCCTTTAAGCTACTGCGTTTACACAGTAAATACCTTCTTTTTAGAGCATTATCACACCGTACTACAGTACTTGCTCACTGAAAAATAAATATTTTATATAGAAGAGCTTTAACATTTCTATAATGTCTGTTTTAACATTTTATGATGAAACGGTTCCAACTAACGTAAATGTCACTAATAAAAAACGGGCTTATAACGACACCGGACTTGGCGGTTGTACGGCGTATACGCGAATATTAATGACGTTAATAAAAATACTATTAACCATGTTCTATAACTAACAATATTCTTCATGCTGTTTGCTAATAACGTTTTTCGCATAGTGAGACAGAGAGAACTTAGCACAAGCGTGTACATTTATCGTGGAATCCACTGCACAGGGAGACCGTTAACAGATCGTAACACTATTTCTGTGTAAAGCTGCACTTCGTCGCGAGGAATGAGTGATTGCAGGCGAAACCGTCGTATGATCCATGCGATTAGAATCTTTTCTTCTAACATGGCGAACTTCTGACCGATGCAATTTCGCGGCCCTGCCGAGAATGGCAGGAACGCGTATGGGTGACGACACGCTGCGTTCTCCAACAAAAAACGCTCAGGTTGAAACCGCTCAGGGTCGGGAAAGTACACGGGGTCGCGGTTCAGCTGGTATAAATGGCAATACACATTGGACCCCTTTGGGGCGGTCTTGCCATTTAACTCTAAGTCTTTAGTCATGCGGCGGCCAATAATTGGCACCGAGGGATAAACACGAAGACACTCCTTGACAACGCAGTCGAGATACTTCAGCTGGCGCACTTCGTCGAATGTCAGGTCTCTGTCTGCATCACCTTCTAGGACGAGAAGCAGCTCATCAAAGATCTTTTGTTGCACATCGTCGTGATGTCCAAGCAGAAATAGGGCAAACGAAAGTGCCATAGCCGTTGTGTCGTGTCCTCCAAACATAAAGGTGTCGACTTCTTCTCGAAGGTCTTGAATTGTAAAGCTTCCTGGCTCCCGGAAATGCTCTTTCAACAAAATATCCAAGAAGGGTTTCTTGCACTGATATGCATTATCCTCGCTTGTTTCGAGGAGTTGTTGCAGGCACTCAGGTTTATCTTCGAAAAACTGTTTCCGCTCCTGGATAACTGTTTCGGTAAACGAATACGCCTGCGCAATGACCCGATACATTTCGCGACCGCTAGGCGTTATTTTGTAAAGCCACTCAGGCCATTGATATGGAAGTGCAGCCCGATATAGCATTAGCTGACCTATTCTTTTGACAGAAGCTAGGTATGACTTTGTCTTCGTTTTGTCGTACGTAGCTAGATTGACGCCCATCACAGTTTCGCAGACGATGCCCAACGTTAGGTTCTCGACGAACGGTACGACGTCCGCTATTTTCCCGTCGCTCCTTTTGGCCAGAGTCGAACAGAACACACGCGCATGCTGATTGAAAATAACAGCAAATTTTTCGAGGATCTTAGCGTGAAAGGTTGGCGTCAGCATCTTTCGTCGACTTCTCCACTTGTTTCCCGTACTGGTTAGCAGGCCTTGTTTCAACCAGGGAACGATCATGCCATAAATGATGAACGGTCTTGCTATGTTTTCCCTTTGCGCCATGACCGCTTCTATTTCGTCAGCCCTGTAGCACATGATATTGGCCTCAAATCCAGTGTAGATCACATAATGACTTCTATGTTTGTTTGCCAGGTTCAGAAGTGAGTAGAAGAGTGAGCTGAAGAAACTTCCGCCTTTGAAGACACTCCGCAAAGCGTTTATGAGGAACGTCCCAAACACACAGGCGTAAAACGGATCGTACGGGCCACCAAACTGTCGGATGTACCTGTAGTGTCTGTGATGAGCTCGAGCGAGTCGCGTACATAGTAATAACCCTAACAGCACTATGAACACGGTTAGCTCGCCAAGGTGCAAGAAGCTTAACAGCCGCGAACTGTTGTCGCTGAGGGCCATCTCGCCAGCCGCGCTCTTATTCAAGATTTTCAACAGAGTAATTTTGTCAATCAATGTCACACACAATAAAACACGGAAGTGTGACAAACTACGGAGGCGAGCCATTATATTCTGTCCAAATAGGCGGAGCCAATAAAGCCCGCCAGGCAGGACCAATCTGTTTTTACTCTCTCCCTGCTGGTGTTGATATCGCATCTTGAGTGCCATATACATTTGTTTAAAATGTATTCTAGTTTGGAATATTAGATCTGTGTGAAGCTTGTATAATAATAATAATAATAATAATAATAATAATAATAATAATAATAATAATAATAATAATAATAATAATAATAATAATAATAATAATAATGCAGACCTGGCTCGTTCTAAACGTTCATACCTCACAATTGTTACAACTGAATGAAAAAAAAAATAATAATAATAATAATAATATATTATTCGTAATAATAATAATAATAATATATATATTTTTTTGAACAAGGGTTTATTTTATTAATATGTACATGTATCACAATTATCAATATATTACTTATATAATATTTACAATATTGCTTATATTATTCTTATTGCTTGAGTGTCGGTGACCACTCAACATCATCTTGGCGTTGCCTCTCTGTAATTCTAATGACACTCTAATAATAATAATAATAATAATGACACTCTGATAATAATAATAATAATCATCTTCAAACCCGTCCCCAGCTAACATTCATCTGCGACGTCTGTAGAAAATCCGTAAAATCGCTGCGCGGACTACACATACATAAAATCCGAGTTCACGGACGACAAACCCACACACATTCCTTTGACCGGCCACCCGATGGCTCCGCTCCACATACTTCGACCCAGGACCAGAGAGACCCAGCCGACATTACCTCTGACAACGATCCAAAAATGTTTACCCGTATCCTAGCTCGTGCTCGCAAAAGCACGAAGCTAGTCAGGATAATCCCGAGAGGAGTCAGGGAAATCTGTTGCGCAGCTTACGCGGAAGCCCTCTCTCACTTCAACTCGAGACTAGACGCTGAATCCTGGCACAGATCAATGACTTTGCCGACACTCATGTTGCATATTCCAGAACTAAAAAGCAACGACATCACATTGTGCCAAGTAATTAGGAAGAACATAACAGATTCCCAATGGAAGACGCTGGATAATCTTTCTGATAGACCGCACCATAGCCTCACACAGTCGCGCAAGGAGCACCTCACCGACCGCCAGATTGCCGCAAGGGCAGAACGCAAGTTAGCTGAGGGAGACATACGCTCCGCCGCACGCACTCTACTTTCGACAGAGTCTTTCGCATTGCCCGACGACCGCACGACTCAGGAACTTAGAAGCAAGCATCCCTCTCCTCCGGCTCACGTCAGGGACCGCTTGATCAGCTTTGAGCAACCTCCCACGGATGAGCCTTTCATCGTTCCGGCACAGCTCGTAGTTAATGCGGTTCGCTCCTTCTCACTAGCATCTGGCCCTGGACTGGATGGATTACGTCCTCGACATCTGAGAGATATGTTGGACAGCACAATACCTTCTTCCGAAAGACTGCTAGCGGAACTGCGCTGTCTGACTAACTTGACTCTAAGTGGCAGGCTGCCAAGTTTTTGCCACCCAATCTTCTATGGGGCAGATCTGACAGCCCTGAAGAAAAAAGACGGTTCCATTAGACCGATAGCGTGCGGCCTTACTTTACGTAGGATGGTTGCCAAAGTAGCGATTGCCATCAATAGGACGGCAATCGTGGCGGTGGCACCTCACCAGGTTGGCGTTTCAGTTAAAGGCGGAGCTGAAGCTGCAGCACACGCAACTCGGGCTTTCACGGAGGCAGAGGGACCCCCACGAGTCCTGGTAAAACTAGATTTCCGAAACGCCTTCAACACCATCCGACGCGATGTTATCCTTAATGTAGTTAAAGCGAAAGTTCCACAAATGTTTCGCTTAGCGTGGCAGAGCTACGGCACGCCATCACTGCTGTCCTGGGGAGAGAGTGAGCTTCTTCTCTCAGCCGACGGAGTACAACAGGGAGATCCGATTGGGCCGGCCTTATTTAGTTTAGGAATCTCAGGATTAGTGTCCCGCATGAAAAGTCCACTAAATGTGTGGTACCTAGACGATGGTATACTAGGCGGCCCGGCGAACATAGTGGCCTCCGACATACGCGAAGTGCTACAGTTTGCTGAGGAGGGAGGCTTAACTCTTAACGCCTCAAAATGCGAGGTCATAGCTGTAGGTGGAACCTCCCACCAGCAGGATGAGGCATGCAAACTCATTGCAGACGCCCTGCCCGGTACAAAGATCATTGAGTTGCCTGACCTAGAAGTCCTGGGAGCGCCCATTGGATCTCGGAAGATCTCGAAAACTATCCTGGATAAGCGGGACGCCCTCCGGTGTATCAAAACTCGGCTATTGGCGATGCACGCACAGGCTACATTATGCCTATGGAGATACAGCCTAGGATCACCTAGGCTAAACTACATTCTACGCACGTCCCCCACAGGCCACCACTGTGATAATTTGCAAGCATTTGACGAGGTGGCAAAGGAGATACTGAGTGAAGTTCTAAACGTGGCCCTTACCGACAGATCCTGGGAAAGGGCCACACTTCCTCTCAGCGAAGGAGGATTGGGACTAAGGTCCGTGGCAGACCTTGCTTCGTTGTGCTACGCGGCCTCTATCATAGAGTTCTCGGGGCTTGCGGAGACGTTGTTAGAACCGGATGTTCATTCTGTGCTGCGCGGAAGAAGGGACGAAGCTGAGCTGGCAGCTAGACAAGCGATAGGCCCTGGCCCCTGGGAGCAACACCCTACACAGCACATGCTTGACAGCTACAAGTGTCAAACGACCGCTCGCAAGATCTTAGATGACATCCAATCCCCGACAGACAGAGCGGTATTCATAGCTGCCCGTGACACTTTCAGCAGTGGCTTCCTAAGAGCACTTCCTTCATCACAGCTGGGCACCATGCTGGACAACACCTCCTTCCGCATGGTGGCCGCTCTGAGAATAGACGCTCCCATATGTGAGCCATACGAGTGTAAGGCGTGTGGAAAAACAGTGGATGAGGACGGACTGCACCCTTTGAGCTGCACTAAATCCCTGGTAGGGCTTCCAGACACGCGGAAATCAACGCGATCCTGAAGAAGGCTCTTCGTAGAGCCGGCATACCAAGCACCCTGGAGCCCAGGTTGGGCTTTGAAGACGACAAAAGACCAGACGGCGTCACCATCCCGCCATGGTCCAACGGCAAATGCCTGGTATGGGATGCCACGGTATCATGTACAGTGGCTCCGTCATACCTGATGCACAGCGCCATCAGGTCAGGGTGGGTTGCTGAACATGCCGAGATCGCAAAGAAACGCAAATACTCTGATTTGGAGAGGAGATATCACTTCGTACCCGTCGCCATGGAAACGATGGGCCCGATCAGCAAGAGCACAAGTATCCTCCTCAAAGACCTAGGTGTCAAAATTAGTGCTAACACGGGTGACCAGCGCGAGGGCGAGTTTCTGCGTCAGCAACTCTCGCTCGCAGTGTGTAGGGGAAACGCCGCCGCTATCATCGGCTCTATGGATTGAGAAGGGGGGGTGAGCCTACGCGGGTACACGTTTGGGTCCCACAATTGTAGGGAAATACTGAAAAATTGAATAAATAATAATAATAATAATAATAATAATAATAATAATAATAATAATAATAATAATAATAATAATAATAATAATAATAATAATATTTTATTCGTCTGCTCGCGGCTGCCGGGAGTAGTCACGTTCGGATCGAGGTGCCGAAAATGGTGCAATTTTTATTACAAATACAGTGCTGTGATCGGTGTGAAGTGTCTACAAGACTCTCCTAGACTCAGTGATCGCAACTAGGCGTGCGAACTAGAGAACAGTCGTCGTGGAGACGTCTTTGAAAGGCGATCAAGTGGATTGCGACGAAGATCATGTAGTGGAAACTGCTGCCCACGCCTCAGATGTATCACGTTTAGAATGTGCATTATCTCCGGCTGTCTGCTTGGTTACTAACGACTCACGTCCGGTGTCTCCATATACGCCTCGGCAAGGGTCGCCCGCTACCTATTTGAGCGGTAACGATTATTCGCCGCAGTCATCCCGCGTGTCATCACCTGTGTGCAGACGAGCAGGTGAGGAGAATCATATGTGCACTGTTAAGTGTCACAGGTCGACGAGGGAGACGGCAGCAGTAAGAGAACGTCGGCGCCAAGAAGCCAGGCTGTCCGAGAGGATGGAGAAGGCGACGGACAATGACCCGATCGGAGGAAAGAGTAAGTGTGACGGTGAGCCGTGTGAAACAATTGGCGCTACGTCTCACGATTCTGAAGATGACGAAGGCTGGAGCCAAGTTCCAACCCGTCAAGAGAAGGCAGTGAAAACAGTTGCAAAGAAAGTAGCCAAGGAAACTGCATCTACAGTTACTCAGAATGTACGAAAGGCTGGTTTTACGGAGACCCAGCTGGAACTATTGTTCCACTGCCCAGATAACCCTGAAGCACTAAGATCTCTTGGTGCTTTTAAGATAGCCGTAGAGCTCAGTAAGTCTGTGCCGGGTGCTAACGCCCGAATTACGACGCAAGGGAAACTAGCGATTCGCTTAAAAGACCCCAGCCAGATGCTAACGGCGAAGGGGCTGAATAAAGTATGTGGCGTGAGTATACAACAATGTCCAGATATATCCGCATTTTGGGGTCGAATCTATGGAGTTAACCCTCAGTTCACTGATGATGATATTTTGGAATGTCTTAAAGATCAAGGCGTCGACGCAGTCAAACGAGAAGTATATGCCGTCGCGACACGGAATGATAACGGAAACGCAACAAAAACGTGAAAAAATTCATCCAGAGTCCGACTCCGCTTTGACACCATGCCTGTCTCGGAAGTGCATATGGCCGGTGAGAACTACAAGGTCACATTGTGCGCAAGGCCCCCCCCTGCAGTGCTTACGATGCCATAAGTATGGGCACAAAGCCTCAGAGTGTCAAAAACAAAATGATCCCTCCTGTAGGAAATGCGGTTGCGCCGGGCACGAGATGTGGGAATGTCAAAATAAGGCTCGCTGCGTCAACTGCGGAGGTGCCCACGCATCTAATGACAACAGTTGCGGGGTTAGGAAGGTATACAGAGAAGCCGAACGAGTCAAGCCCTACGCAAAGGTCTCTGCGCGTCTTCCTGTATCAGGTGATTTTCCATCACTGATAAAGGAGCCACACAACGTCAGTCCTGAGCCTGTCGAAAAACAGGCTTCTTACGCGGATGTGGTCCGACCAGCTACACAAAAACTCAAGCAGGTTTTGCATAAAGATGGCGAGACAGTACTCTGTAATCTCCCGCCACCCGCTGCACCAGAAAAGCAGGCTGCTGAAACGAAAAAACAGACCTCGCAGAGGATGCCTGCAAAATCACAGTCAGAAAAGAAAAAGAGTTCGACAAAAAATTCTTCGCATATCGTCACCGCGATCTTAAGAATCTGGAAGAAGATGAAACCCATGCTCTCAACATGGCTCGACGAGAACCCAATCATCAAAGGCGTGTTATCATATCTCGAGTCTGAGATTGGTATCGCTTTTATGAAGGCTGTTGTAGACGGTACTGAAGATCCAGAGCTCCTAGCACTTCCTGGAGCTGCTGATCATTCCACCTAAACAATAGTTTCAAATGACCAGCCAACAATCACACAACACCAGTGAATTCAACGATAACGACCAAACAAAGGCTTCTCTTTCTCAGACCCCATATGTTTGCACGCAGTGCGGTCGCTGTGTAAGAACCTCCGAAGGACTGAAAGCCCATATAATACGCCTCCACTCCCCGATTCCCCCTCGAAGTCTACCTATCGGCAATAGTCCGAGACCGGATAATCTCATACCTTCTACGTCAGACTGTGACCTTCAATCTGATTCGACCTCATTAGTACGGATTCTAACAAGTGCCCGCAAGAATTTAAGACTTGCCAGAGTCATACCCCGCGGAGCCAGAGAATGCTGCGCCGCAGCATACACCAAAGCATTGAACAAGTTTAACTCGAGGCTTGACCTCAAGAGCTGGAACCATCTCATGGTGCTTCCATCGCTAATGTTTGCCATTCCGCGCCAGAAAAATCAAGAAGTGACGCTGACCAAACTAATTAAGAAGAATGTAGCCGAAATAGATCTTAGGACTCTTCAAGGTGTGGCTGACGCGACTGCACTCAGCACTAACGACAAGATACGCCACGTAAATGAAGATGAAAACAGTATACGCCAAGCAGAGATGAAATTAGCAGAGGGTGATATCCGTTCTGCCGCTCGAGCCCTGTTGTCCTCAGACATAATCGCACCATACGACGCGCACACAGAATCCGAACTGCGGGCCAAACATCCACGTTCCCCACCTGGTTGCCAAGAGCGCATAGAGCTGCTCCAACAACCGGTCGCCTTAAACCTTAGTAAGATTGACGTACTTCAGGTCCATGAGGCCGTGAAATTTTTTCCATTCACAGGTGGAGCCGGTTTGGATGGTCTGCGTCCTCGACATCTACGTGACATGCTCGACCAGACGATTCCCTCTTCTGAACGTCTAGTAAACGAACTGAGTACCTTTGTGACTACAGTACTTAATTGTACCTTGCCGTCATTCTGTCTACCGATTTTCTATGGTGCAAGCCTAACCGCCCTTAGAAAAAAAAGATAACTCAATTAGACCCATTGCGTGCGGACTGGCCTTACGACGAATGGCTTCTAAAATTGCCACGGCTGTGAATAAAAATACCATTGTGACAGCGGTCTTTCCTCATCAAGTTGGGGTTGCCATTAGAGGAGGAGCAGAAGCCACCGTGCAAGCTACGCGTGCCTTTTTGCAGGCAGAGGGCCCGACAAGAGTGCTAGTTAAACTAGACTTTCGAAATGCGTGTAATACATTAAGAAGAGATAAAATGTTTGATGAAGTACAAAAGAAGGCTCCAAGACTCCTACCGAAGGTGTGGCAGGGCTACAGAAGTGCGTCAATGCTTGCTTGGAATACAGATGTAACCATAGAGTCCAGGTTCGGTATCCAACAGGGAGACCCACTAGGGCCAGCGCTGTTTTGTCTTGGCATTTCTGATCTGGTGTCAAGTCTACAGAGCCCCTTTAACGTCTGGTATCTGGATGATGCAATCTTGGGTGGTCCCGCGGATGTTGTGGCAAAGGATGTACAGAATGTATTACAGTTCGAGGAAACGGGAGGGCTAACGCTCAACGCCTCTAAGTGTGAGGTTACAGCGATAGGAGGCAATGCGCAAGAGCAAGAGAAATCTATTCAAACGATCATGCAAGCACTTCCCGGAATAATTTGCACGACACAAGAGGACCTAGATATTCTGGGTGCTCCCGTCATGTGTGAAGGAATCCCACGGGTTCTTCGCGCAAAACGAGAAGCTCTTGTAAAAATTCGCCTACGCTTGACAAATATGCACCCACAAGCGGCCCTTTGTCTGTGGAGGCACAGTCTTGTGTCATCAAGATTTAACTATTTGTTCCGAGCATCCCCGACCTTCACATATACCGAAGGCCTCGCTGCTTACGACGAGACTAGCAGGGATATTCTGGGTGAGGTATTGAACATTAGTTTAGAGGAGAGCTTATGGAAAAGAGCAAGCCTTTCAATAGCCTTCGGAGGCCTTGGTATTAGAAGGTCCATCGACCTCGCCGCAGTGTGCTATGCTGCATCATTGAATCAATTTGGCTCTCTAGCGGAATCACTTGTTAATGAAGATGCAACAACCGTGTTAAAGAAAACTACCATGTTGGCAGATGCGACGATGAGGAGCCAACTTGACCCCGGCCCCCTGAAAGAGCACGTGAACCAACATTTTCTCGACGCTTGTAAAAGTAAGAAATCATCAAGGTATATCATGGATGACCTTACATCATCAAGAGAACGTGCCGTTTTTTTAGCGGCCCAACATCCTTTCAGCGGGGGCTGGCTCCAAGCACTGCCCTCCCGCCAGCTTGGCAGCTGGACCCCAACTCCTTCCGCATGGTGTCAGCCCTTAGGATAGGCGCGCCCGTCTGCCATCCTTGCTCATGTCTTTCATGCAGCCAACCTGTTGACTCTGATGGTCTACATCCTCTAAGCTGTCTAAAAAGCCCTGGCAGACTTACAAGACACGCGGAACTCAACGCCATAGTAAGAAGAGCTCTTAGAAGGGTAGGGATACCATCCACACCCGAGCCGAAAGGTCTTTATGGAAGTAGTGAGCTACGACCGGACGGGGTCACCATTCCGCTATGGTCACATGGTAAAAGCCTTGCATGGGATGTAACCGTTTCATGCACAGCGGCCTTGTCGTATCTACGTCACAGCGCAGTT
This sequence comes from Dermanyssus gallinae, assembly GCA_003439945.1. Taxonomy (NCBI): domain Eukaryota; kingdom Metazoa; phylum Arthropoda; class Arachnida; order Mesostigmata; family Dermanyssidae; genus Dermanyssus; species Dermanyssus gallinae. Next base: position 115,515 of record QVRM01003456.1, on the reverse strand, counting down.
GAATCTTGATGGGTTGCAGAACGCGCGGACTCTGAAAAACGAGGAAAGTATCTCGAGCTGTCAAGGAGGTACCACTTTGTACCCACTGCATTGGAGACACTTGGGCCCATTAGCACAGGTACGGCGAAAATCCTGAGGGATATTGGAAAGCGTATAGAAGATATTACGGGTGATCGACGCGAGGCCGTGTTTTTGAGACAGATGATATCTTTAGCCGTGTGTAGGGGGAACGTGGCTTCTATCACAGGCGCCATGAATTGAGGAAATCAGCACAGCATCATGAGATTGGCTTAAACGTTCATACCTCACAATTGTAAAACCGAAAAATAATAATAATAATAATAATAATAATAATAATAATAATAATAATAATAATAATAATAATTTTTCTTTTTTATGACATTTATTATCATAGTTTAAATGTTACAATTGTGAGGTGTGGACGTGTACTCCTTGTCCTCTCCTAGCTCCTAAATATTATTCCATGGAACCGACAGTACAACCGGCGTTTCCTATAATTATAATTATAACTATAATTATTATTATTATTATTATTATTATTATTATTATTATTATTATTATTATTATTATTATTATTATTATTATTATTATTATTATTATTATTATTATTATTATTATTTATTCAATTCTTCAGTATTTCCCTACAATTGTGGGACCCAAACGTGTACCCGCGTAGGCTCACACCCCCCTTCTCAATCCATAGAGCCGATGATAGCGGAGGCGTTTCCCCTACACACTGCGAGCGAGAGTTGCTAACGCAAAAACTCGCCCTCGCGCTGGTCACCCGTTAGCACTAATTTTGACACCTAGGTCTTTGAGGAGGATACTTGTGCTCTTGCTGATCGGGCCCATCGTTTCCATGGCGACGGGTACGAAGTGATATCTCCTCCCCAAATCTGAGTATTTGCGTTTCTTTGCGATCTCGGCATGTTCAGCAACCCACCCTGACCTGATGGCGCTGTGCATCAAATATGACGGAGCCACTGTACATGATACCGTGGCATCCCGTACCAGGCATTTGCCTTTGGACCATGGCGGGATGGTGACGCCGTCTGGTCTTTTGTCGTCTTCGAGGCCCAACCTGGGTTCCAGGGTGCTTGGTATGCCGGCTCTACGAAGAGCCTTCTTTAGGATCGCGTTGATTTCCGCGTGTCTGGGAGCCCTACCAGGGCTTTTAGTGCAGCTCAAAGGGTGCAATCCGTCCTCATCCACTGTTTTTCCACACGCCTTACACTCGTATGGCTCACATATGGGACCGCCTATTCTCAGAGCGGCCACCATGCGGAAGGAGGTGTTGTCCAGCATGGTGCTCAGCTGTGATGAAGGAAGTGCTCTGCCACGGACCTTAGTCCCAATCCTCCTTCGCAGAGAGGAAGTGTGGCCCTTTACCAGGATCTGTTGGTAAGGGCCACGTTTAGAACTTCACTCAGTATCTCCTTTGCCACCTCGTCTGGGCAGGGCGTCTGCAATAAGTTTGCATGCCCCATCCTGCTGGTGGGAGGTTCCACCTACAGCTATGACCTCGCATTTTGAGGCGTTAAGAGTTAAGCCTCCCTCCTCAGCAAACTGTAGTACTTCGCGTATGTCTGAGGCCACTATGTTCGCCGGGCCGCTTAGTATACCATCGTCTAGGTACCACACATTTAGTGGACTTTTCATGCGGGACACTAACCCTGAGATCCATAAACTAAATAAGGCGGGCCCAATCGGATCTCCCTGTTGTACTCCGTTGGCTGAGAGAAGAGGCTCACTCTCTCCCCAGGACAGCAGTGATGGCGTGCCGTAGCTCTGCCACGCTAAGCGAAACATTTGTGGAATTTTCGCTTTAACTTCACTAAGGATAACATCGCGTCGGATGGTGTTGAAGGCGTTTCGGAAATCTAGCTTTACCAGGACTCGTGGGGGTCCCTCTGCCTCCATGAAAGCCCGAGTTGCGTGTGCTGCAGCTTCAGCTCCGCCTTTAACTGAAACGCCAACCTGGTGAGGTGCCACCGCCTTCACGATTGCCGTCCTATTGATGGCAATCGCTACTTTGGCAACCAGCCTACGTAAAGTAAGGCCGCACGCTATCGGTCTAATGGAACCGTCTTTTTTCTTCAGGGTTGTCAGATCTGCCCCATAGAAGATTGGGTGGCAAAAACTTGGCAGCCTGCCACTTAGAGTCAAGATAGTCAGACAGCGCAGTTCCGCTAGCAGTCTTTCGGAAGAAGGTATTGTGCTGTCCAACATATCTCTCAGGTGTCGAGGACGTAATCCACCCAGTCCAGGGCCAGATGCTAGTGAGAAGGAGCGAACCGCATTAACTACGAGCTGTGCCGGAATTATGAAAGGCTCATCCGTGGGAGGTTGCTCAAAGTTGATCAAGCGGTCCCTGACGTGAGCCGGAGGAGAGGGATGCTTGCTTCTAAGTTCCTGAGTCGTGCGGTCGTCGGGCAATGCGAAAGACTCTGTCGAAAGTAGAGTGCGTGCGGCGGAGCGTATGTCTCCCTCAGCTAACTTGCGTTCTGCCCTTGCGGCAATCTGGCGGTCGGTGAGGTGCTCCTTGCGCGACTGTGTAAGGCTGTGGTGCGGTCTATCAGAAAGATTATCCAGCGTCTTCCATTGGGAATCTGTTATGTTCTTTCTAATTACTTGGCACAATGTGATGTCGGTGCTTTTTAGTTCTGGAATATGCAACATGAGTGTCGGCAAAGTCATTAATCTGTGCCAGGATTCAGCGTCTAGTCTCGAGTTGAAGTGAGAGAGGGCTTCCGCGTAAGCTGCGCAACAGATTTCCCTGACTCCTCTCGGGATTATTCTGACTAGCTTCGTGCTTTTGTCAGAGGTAATGTCATCGTTGTCAGAGGTAATGTCGGCTGGGTCTCTCTGGTCCTGGGTCGAAGTATGTGGAGCGGAGCCATCGGGTGGCCGGTCAAAGGAATGTGTGTGGGTTTGTCTTCCGTGAACACGGGTTTTATGTATGTGTAGTCCGCGGAGCGATTTTACGGATTTTCTACAGACGTCGCAGATGAATGTTAGCTGGGGAGGTGGGGGAGCGGGTGTGAAGATGATCGGGATTCGGTTTAGGGGGTTTGCTGTTCATTGTTTATTATTATTATTATTATTATTATTATTATTATTATTATTATTATTATTATTACTACTATTATTATTAATTAATATTATTATTATTACTACTTTTATTATTATTAATTAATATTATTATTATTATTAACTAGGTCGACGAGCAGCAACGCCGTGAAGCATTTTATATATTCTTCTAAATTATAATGAAATAAATCTTTCTTCCTATATATAAAAAAAAAATATATATATATATATATATATATATATCGGTCGTGAAGGAACGAGAAAGACACCACGAGCGTCCGCTAAATTATTATTATTATTAGTATTATTATTATCACTATTACTATTGTTCTTATCACTATTACTATTGTTATTATCACTATTACTATTGTTATTATCACTATCACTATTGTTATTATCACTATCACTATTGTTATTATCACTATCACTATTGTTATTATCACTATTATTATTATTATTTCGTACTGGTGCTATTTCTGCAGTGAAACAAAGTGGGCGCTGGCTTGGCTGTAACTATCGTCTTTTTAATCCTTGCCTTTCCAAAGGAAAACGTCGTTTTCATTGTCGGCGCGATGAGTTGTTGATATAACGGTTGGCGCCACTTTGTAGATTAGATGTTCCAACGTCAAATTTTAGTTGAGCAGCCGTTAGAATTTGAATTTGAATGGCAGCGGCATGCCGTTTGAAGCCTATGGGCCGTTACGCGGGTAGTTTCGTTTTGTTTCACCATGTCGTGTGGAAATTCACAGCCTCATGGCTGCTCGTGCCCCTGTCGCATGGCCACACACAGTACACTAAACTGATCACTGAGTTACAGGCATCAGTCTCGTATGCTACTTCCTGGGTTTACCAACCTGCACACACATGAATAGACGTGTTTCCTTGGAGCTCGATATGCGCACGTCCGCACTCTTTGGCGTCCGCCGTAACCAATTATTATTATTATTATTATTATTATTATTATTATTATTATTATTATTATTGACCTAGTTATTGTGTTTCCGGCAACCGGAACTGGCGTTGCAGGTCCTCTATGAAGAGCGGGGTACCGGCGAGTAAATAGACCAGACGATTGCGGCATGACGTGTGGAGGCCGAGCACTCGCTTGAGAAAGGCGGGTTTCACTCGATCAAGCCTCGCGAGCTGGGCCACGCTCAAGTTCTCCCAGATAAGCTGTATGCCGTAGGATGCCGTAGGCGCGATCTTAAGGTTGAAAAGTTTTAGCGCCGCGTTAAGGGTATTGTGCTGAGGTGCTCATTACGGACTTGGTCGGGACCGGCGGCCTTGTTGAGACGGAGTCGTTGCATGGCGCCAAGCATTTCGGTGAGAGAAAACTCAGCGGAGAGTGAATCCCGTAGCAGCATTGTTTTCTCGTCCCAGGCCGCTTCGTAGTGGAGCATGCCGCGCGGGATGGTGTCGGCCGACGCAAACATGCGGCTGAAGTGGGAGATGAGCGCCGATGAGTTGATAGGGCAGGTGGGAGATCCCTGTCGGCGGAGCCACTTGTACGGTTGTCGCTCTGCCTCATCCAACAGCGCGGACTCCTTTTGTTCCAGGTACTTGGCACGTTCAGCTTTGTACGTCCGGCGACACCAACTTTTGAGAATGATGAAGAGTGGCCGCATCCTCGGGTAAAGTGCGGCTAGGAGGCGAGCGCTGAGCTGGGCCTGGTTGGCTGCTTTGCACGCACTGTTGAACCATGGACTCCCCCTTCTTGGCTTACTAAGACCAGCTGCGTATCTCAACAGCTCCGTAAGAACTTTGGCATATTGGTCAATGCCTGGAGCTCCCGGCACGGGGAAGACCTCGTGAAGGCGTTCCCGTAGGTGCTGCAAGCTAATATGCTTGGCCAGCGGAGGTGGGCGGGGAGCAGGAGTCCTAGCAGCTGGCAGGAAGACTCTCACAGCCGTTGGCAGATGATTCTTGAAATGTCCTCCGCTGCGGAGGGAGTTGTCAACACCGAGGTAGGAGACCTGCTCGGATGGCAAGCTTACCGCGAATACATCTATGACAGATGATCCCATGTGCCCCTCGAAGGTTGGGCTTGCAGGATCGGTGACAACCCAACAGCCCGAGTCGGCCAGGGTGTCCAGGAGAATTCTCGTGCGCAGATCGGCCGGGCGGTCCAGCCTACTGTTGAAATCGCCGGTGACGATGATGGGCGCATCGCTGTCCAGCGCACTGAAGCACCGGGTCAGCTTTTCAACCAGCACCGTCGAGTTCTCCTTGGACGGCGGACGCACGTAGCCTGCGATTATGTTTAGCCGCAAACCCTGGATTACGACCATGTCTTCCTCAGCAAGAAGCACCTCAACATCGCCCAGCCGCTGGTTATAGCACACGGAGACACCGCCGCTGGGTCGGCCGGGACCTGCAGGCCGGATTGCGGGGGAGTGCGCGCAGTAGAAGCCGGGGATGTTGAAGGAGGTCGTGACCCAAGTCTCCGTCAGCACAAGAACGTCAATGCCCTCAAACGCGGAGGGCGCGAGGAGGTCGAGTGTCCGAATCCCCTCGCAGTTCCATTGTGCAATTAGGAGCGGTTCCCATTGCGGCCCCTCCCCTTGCTCCGGGGCCTGCTGCGGCGGGTGCTGTCCCGAAGAGCCGCGGCGAGGTGGTCGTACAGAGTGTCCCTCGGCGGCGCGCGGAACTCCGAGTTGTCCTGCCTGTCCTTCTGGTGCTTCGCTTCGTAGCGGGGACGGTGGGGGCGCCGAGTTTGAGCACCTCGGATCTCGCCAGGAGACCGGTTGGAGCTCTGGGAGGATCTCTCGCGCAGAAGCTGCCGGAGAGCAGTCTTGATGCCGTCCACGGCGCTCTTGTCCACGCTGTGTTTGTCCTTCGTGCCCGAGTGCTTGGACTGATGGGTAGTTTGGTCTTTGCTGACCTTGGAAGGATCTCTTAGGGACACACCGAAAAAATCTTTTACCCGTCGGGCGATCGCCAGGGCCGCTTTCTTGGCCGGCTCACCCTTGTAGCTGTAGGAGCCGCGTTCAACCACCTGACGCTGGATCTGGGTGAGGGGCACGTACACGAAACCGGCAGCCGCGGCGCGCAGCGAGAGGGCCTCGTTGGCAGCCTTGCAGTCTTGGTTGAAGAGCGGGACGGAGAGCACGCTCAGCTGGGATCCAGGGCGGACCACCTTGAGCTGTTTGGCGAACTCCACCGTGGCCTCAATGAAGTCGTTGCCCTCAAAGTTGCCACACTCGTGGTAGCCGGCGTGAAGCGCTACGCAGACAGGACCGGGGGCGGCCTTCTCGATGGCGTCCTCGGCCTCCTTAATGATGTCCTTGATGCCCGGCTTTGAGCAGCTGCGGACGATCATGGCAGCCTTCCGCGGGAGAAGTTGCTTCAGTGCCGGTCTGAAGGCCCCAACAGCGCTGTCACCGATGAGAAGCGCAGTCTTTTTGGGTGGCTGAGCGAGCGGCTGGGCGCCGGCAGCCTCTTCTCGGACAAGCTGCATGTCCTCCTCCTTCTCCTGGCGGGGGCGCTTACAGCTGGCGACCTCCTTCTCGAGGGCCAGCATACGCTGACAGAAGAACACCATGCAGCTCATCATCTCGGGAGAGATGGCCACCTTCTCCAGACTGGTCATGAACCCCCTGATGTCCATGTTGGCCGCTGGCATCGCGCACAGCCGGCACTTCCACCGAGCGGTGCTGCTCATGTCCATTGCCTGCTCGTCCTCAAGGAGGCACGTGAAGTGAATCGCACGCTCGCAGACCCCGCAGTGCAGCACCAGTCCATCAATCCTTTCCGCGCATCGGGAGCAGGATTTCAAACCGTCCGCGTTTCCCGCCATGGCGTGAAACTGACTGCTTCAGCTTCTCTAAAAGCGTTCTTTAAAAGCGACCTTTGTTCTGTGCCAACTTTCGTTCGACACCTGGGTTTCTCTATATGATATGAGCTATAGTATAATCTGCGATTGTGGACTGACGTAATGAACGTCTAAGTATATGTGCAGTCGGTTTTTATAAATCTCAAAACAAATTAGTGCATTCCGTAGTAGTCAGTACAATTATATAATATTATTATAATTGCCTACTACAGGTTATGGCTATAATACAGCGTACAACCTACATAAATTAGTGAATTATGACAGGAATGACACTTGTAATGAGTATGTACATTTAATAAATATATATATATACATATATATATATATATATATATATATATATATATATATATATATATATATATATATATATATATTTAAGAACTAGAATCGGTTAAAACTGTTTACATCTGACGCGTAGTCATATGTTCGATGAATTATGCAGGACACGCAGTAGCGTGTGTCTGGGGCAGAGAGGTAAACAAAGGTAGTATAGTTAAAAAATCGCAAAATTCTCAATGAATCACTAAAAACTTCACTATACTACCAAACCTTTTTAAAATTGCCGATAAAAGTTCTACCTACTGCACTTGACTCCACAATCAAAGGTTATAAGCTCACTGTGTTGTTAATAGTCAAACACAGACAATGCACACGCAGTGGTGGATTGCCATCAAATAGAACGCACACACAAGCTAAAAACACATGTTGCTAAAAACTAGCAACATACGCTGAACTGCCGGTTGGTTTTTGGCAGGTTGGTAGCACTTGTGTTCACGGTGGTCTGTGACAAGCTTCAGGTCAATCCACTCGAAGTTCGCGAGATGGGACACGAATTGACCGGAGCTCGGTGTGATGCGACTGACCAGCTGGACGAGCAACAGCTGTGTGTATCAAAAAATTCCGGATCGAGTTTGGCCATTTTTACTTCCCATTTTGTAATACATTCGTCAAAGGCCGCGGTGCGGGGGAGGTTAGAACGACGCCTCAAATATTCCGCGAGGAGCAAACAATCCGCGAGTTGGCATCTTTCGCTGCTCTACACCGATCGTTGAACCAGGGCCTTCCTTTTCATTCTTGGCGAGGAACCAGTGCACCTTTTATCAGATTCGTCAATTTACGCTCATATGACTCTATTTGAATCTCCCCTGGTGGGCACACTTCCCCCACTCCCTCTAAGAAGATCTTTCTATCTAGTCTTGTCCCGGTCCCCGGCCTACGGCTATACTCCCTACTATTACTAACTTTGAATGCCATCCCCATCGGTATATGCTTTCTGAGCCCCGCTCCTTCCCTAAATTATGTATTTTCTCTCAAAAATGTTATATCCTCTGCGTTTCCGTCGGTGGCAAAAACGTCAATTACTGACGCCCCAGTACTACATTCAAAAGTGTTTAGGCCTGGCTCGCTGACTAACCAGCATCCTATCTCCGTTATAATATCTAAAAATGCTTCAGTTCGCTCCAGATTACCCCTATCCAACCTCGCATTAAAATCCCCCGCTAGAATCATCGGTGCTCTGCTGCGATACGCTCTGTCATGACTTCAGTGGACTCTACACCTGCCGGTTTAACATAGGCTGCCACAATTTCAAACTCCCTCGACGCTATTGCTACTAAGTTTTCGGCTATTATTCCAATTGTCATCTCTCCAATTTCTGCTCTCGTGAAAACTGAAACCCCCCCACTTGGCCTGCCCCGTCCCTCACCTTTATGTGCTAGTGCGTGATATCCGTAGAAGCCCCCCAAAGAGAAAAGTTTAAGCGCCCAAGTTTCCATCAATATTAGAATATCCACTCCTCGAAGTGCCTCCATGCCTAACAGATCTAATACGCCATGCCCTTCGCAATTCCACATCACTACTTTGATAACCGGTGTAAGCTTTTCTTGATTGCAGGATAGGATATCGTTTCTTACGTTCTCTTGTGGAGTCCAAATGTTTGTATTCGGTGCACTCGTGTTCATATTCTGATTTTTGGGCCCAGTCTCTCCCGAGCGTCACTGCGTCTTTGCTCCACGGGCCGTGGTGCTGTGTTTATTGCCATCTCTTCTATTTGTTAGAAGTGCCGCAGTTTCTTTTACATTGCCACGGAGTGCTAGCTGGATCGTCTCAGCCAGCGAGAATGCGTCCAATGAGCTCTGTTGAGGCTGTGCCATTGCCCCGCTTACTGCGCGCATGACTACAGGCAGTACGTTTTCTAAAACCTTTGAGATAACCGTCGTTATGGTGTCTTGTATGATTGGAGACAGCCTGCGGAGTACTTCTTCAACGATACTGTCTGTTGATGGCTGTGCCAATAGGTTTGGCTGTTGTGGGGGGGCTGCTGGCTTTAGGTTGATACGGTCTGCGTCCTCTGCGTGCGTCGACTAACTAGAGAATATGTGAAAATGTTTCCTGTATTAAGGCCGTTCGCAAGTATGGTAAAGAAGATGACACAAAAAGCATACAAGGAAGAGAAACAAAAATATTGGGAAAGTCAGGAGTGGGCGCTGTTGCAAGAAGCAGAGAAACAACCGCACAAGTGGCTAAAACAAAAAAGAAAACGGCAGTGCCCAGTGGAGACTGAGCGATTAATTAAGCACTTTGCTAGTGTGCTGCAGGGAGCCGATACTACCCCAAAGGAAATAACATTATTCAACGGGCCTTGGGACGAGGAAACAGAACATGCACGGGAATGGGTAATTCGACCAGTCACAATCGAAGACGTTGTCAGGGCAATTGAAAGGGCGCCTAGAGGCAAAGCTGCCGGGAACGATATGATACGAAACGAGCATTTAAAGCAAACGCTGGCACTCGCACCATGTTGGAAAGCTTTATTTGACGAGTGCCTAAAATCCGGGGAAGTACCAAAAGCGTAGAAGGAAGATACCTTGATTGTCATACCAAAAGGAAAAGGCATATAAACTGAGCCGGAATCTTGGAGGGGCATAACACTTAAGAGTTGCCCCTATAAAATTTTCTCGGGAATAATATCAGATAGACTAGAGCATTACCGCGAAATCAGAAACGCAATACCAGAAGAACAACATGGGTTCAGAAGGTCGAAGTCGACCCATACGGCCCTGCGCCAGTTGCTGGCAGAAATTTGGGAAACTCTAGCAGAACCTAGAAGATTGTTATACGCAATATTTATAGATCTTAAAGCTCTTTGACTTAGCGCCACGAAGTAGGATTATAGAAAAATTAGCCTTGGAGGGAGTTCCGTATCGCTTACTAAAACTTTTAAGCACGATTCTCGGGGAGACTACAGTACACATCGACAACGGTATAGGTATTGTGGGAAGAGTAAGGCAAACTACAGGCGTGGCCCAAGGAGACGGACTTAGCCCGTTGCTTTTTTCGGTACTATTGGGAGGGCTACCTAATCGGGTGAGGCAGGGGTGGACCCGAGAGTGGGCAAATACATTAATGTATGCAGATGACATTGCGATCTATGGCAGGAGTTTATTTAGGGTTAAGCAGGGACTAGAACGGCTAATCGATTATATGGACGAGATGGGACTTAGTATTAACTGGCAGAAGACAGTAGCAGTTAAATTTCGAAGAGGAGGTCGATTGGCGAAAGACGATGTTCTTCGAGCCAGGGGTAATACAGTGAATTTTGTAAATAAATTTACCTATTTAGGGATCACTATAACGTCAAATGGTAGCAGTTTTCGAAAACATATTGAAAGCAGAGTAGGAAAAGCCATTAGAGCGGCAGCAGCAATTAAAAACCCGCAATTGTTGTCAATACACACCGCGTCCGCCCTTTTCAAGATTAAAATAGAACCAATAGCAACATTTGGTGTATCACTTATATGGGAGAAATTAGGAGAGGCAGATTTTCAGTTACTAGATAGAGTTCGATTTTTCTTCATGAAGCGGGTTTTGGGGTTAGCTAACTCTTGTAGGAATAGAATAGTTCATATATTAGAAGGGGGGCTCTAATGACACAAGAATTACAAGTAAAATGGGGTTTACCTAAGACGACGGCCTTCGTGGCCTACACTACGAAGTGGGGGGAAAAATTAAAGGAGATAGACATAGGAATATACACGACGATAGCGATGAGGAGTACAACCTGGCGAGCAGCCGGATATAAGAATAGGCATCTAACTACGGCATTTGCAGCCCACGGGTTCCATCACGTGTTATGCAGCACACAAGAATTCCACAATCCTCAGGAGTGTTGTAAGTGCGCGAGATGCTTAGGCCATTGTGATAGATACCACGCCGCAGCATGTCCAGCAGTGCAATCAATAGCTGAACTCGCAAGATGAGGGAAGATCCGGTGACGCAGAAAAACCGCTGATTCAGACTGATGTACTTACTTAAAATTTACCCAACCTGGGTGTTAATAAACCATAATATAATATAAACAATCCGCGAGTAATTAAACGAGTCGGTTGCGAGTTGACGTGGGGAGTCCCAGGGTCCGTTTGAGAAAAGCTGCTCGAACTTGATTCAGTTCATACAGGTTTCTCACGGTCAGATGCTCCCATATTAAGTCAATTCCGTAAGTGGCGACAGGAGCAACTTTCAAGTCGAAGAGGCGGATGACTGGGGCGAGGGATAGACGCTGTGGGTTTTTGATAAACGTTGCTGCCATCAGGGTTTTTTGCATCATTCCATAAAGTGCAGTGTTAGACCCTATAAATAAGAAAAGTTGCTTACGTAGGCAAGAGGGTAGCTTCCAATGTGAAGAGTTTCGTCCCGTGCAATTCTGCTCCCTCTACGGAACTTAAGTGCTTCCGTTTTAGCAAGGTTAATTGTTAGCCCGAGGCCCGTGACGGCTGTGTTAAGCCTCGCTAGCGCCTGTTGAACTTAAAAGCGACTTCTCGAATAAATAGCTAAATCGTCTGCGTACTGTAGAACCTTGACGAGATATTTTAACCCTCGAATTTGTTTCCGAAGGTCTTTCAGGAGTACAGAGAAGAGGAGCGGGCTCAGATTGTCCCCCTGAGCGAGTCCGCTTGTTTGCGAAAACGCTGGCAATTCCGAGACACCATCGTCGATGGTCACACGGTTCTCCTGTAAGATTCCCTCCACGACATTGGGGATTTTAGACAGAAGGCCAACCTCTGCTATCATATCGAGCACGCGATCACGGGGAGCGGTGTTAAAAGCAGGTTTGAAGTCGACGAAAACCGCGTACAAGGATTGACCCAGAGAGGATTTCCTTAACATCCTCTAACAGAATCCCGCACGCTGTTGCCGTCGAGCAACCCCTTCGAAATCCTTGTTGTTCGTCAGGGCTGACGCTTGTGCCCTCCAGGAAGTCGGTTAACCTTCTTGTTCTCAGGGAAGACAACAGCTTGTAGCATGCGCTCTTCCTAACAATGCTCCGCCAGGCCGACGGGTGAGTTGGGTCGCCTTTGCCTTTCAGGATCATCAGTAGCATAGCATTTTGCCACTGAGGGGGGAGAAGCCCCATGTTAATGCATTCGTTAAATATGGCTATCCAACACGGCGCGAACAGAAGCGATCCTATGAGATGTTTGTTCCGAATACCGCCCGGTCCAGGCGCTTTATTAGAGCACAGCCTCTTCAGAGCTTGCAGGATTTCTCTTATGGTGAAATCCTTGACGATCTCATTACGCTGCTTTGTAGTTTCTTCGTCTCAGACAGTAGCAAATAACCGTACTACGCGTGGGATTGTGACACTTGATGAGAACACTTCAGTGAAGTGCCTCACGAGTGCTACAGAGCCACCGCGAGAAGCCATTTATATGGCGCTCGCTCTGCGTCTGATAGGAGTACGGCTTCTTGTTGCTCAAGATACTTTTTGTTTCACCTATTTTTATTTCAATGTACGGTAAAAACCGCAAGGACAGCATTCAACCTTATATATATATATATATATATATATATATATATATATATATATATATATATATATGTATATATATATATATATTTTAAATATTTGTACGTGTGCGGACGTGTTTTTAGTGGTTTACGAATAGTGCAGCGTTACCTGGCTCGTATGCCACGGTCTAACTTGGCACCGGCCCGCTTGGATCGCCCTTACCTTGCGCTTTGTCCAAGACCAAAAAGTGTTCGAGCGGCCGTCTTGTGCAGTGTCGTTCTCGTTGCTTGTGCGCTGTAACAGCCACGTCGTGACACGGCTCCCGTTGCGTCGTTTTAGACGGTAGAGCCGCTCAGGCGAGCGGCTGACTCCGCGTCACTGCACGCGCCTGCATTTGGCCCCGGTGCGACTGTTTGTAAATAATCACTTTATCTTGGTGACACATATATATATATATATATATATATATGTCAAAGTGTATATATATATAAGGCATTCCGGGCAATTGTGAAATGCTATTATGGGCCCGAATGCTCCTGTCCGGCTAGTTGTGCCTCCTATTAGCCTGAAGATAACAAACATACGTACAGGTAACCTATAGCCGTAAACGCTATATTTAGACCAGCTAGCGCTATGAGCAACAAATCCGCGGATGTTAAGCAAAGAATGCAGCGTGTTAATACTGACTCGGTTTTGCCGTCGTTACAAGCGTGAGAGTAAGAACACCGTCATGCGGGAGAACAACCGTTAAGCAGGCTGAAAAGCAAAGTCAGCTCCAGAGCATTTGGAGCATTCAGGGTTCGCCTCAGACACAAAGAGAATCCTGATGAGAGTTGGCCGATTGCAAGGAGTGTTACAGTTATTCCAAACAATCCACAAGCTGGTGTCGGAGGGTCGAATCCCAGGCGACAAGAGCATTATCTGTATTAACGTCTTCTCCGTCGATGTGGCTTAGAAGCTCTCACGCCTAACGTACGTAGATGACATCCCGGTGACCGCCAGGGACGGTCTTCGCTCTTGACTTCGTTTAAAGCTAGAACTCAAGGTGTCTGCTCTTCGATAACGAAAGCAGATATTCTGACCAAGCTATCAACCTTGGGAATTACAGGTGCTCGAAGACTGTTCATCTTTTCTGGCGATTAAAATAAACCCCTGTTTCTTAATCTACCCGAGAGAAAGGAATCGCGTTCTGATGGAAGCCAGAACCCTGTACCAGGTTCGTGCTACCTCCGGATGCATCTATCAGCGAAGCCCTGACAGCTCCTGCTCCTCCTCTTTCGAGGGCGCAAGTGTCGCTGGCCCACCTTCTTCGCCCCCGGAGGGTTTGACATATGCCTTGGTGGTGCGTGGCATCGCGGTTGGTAAAGACACCACTCCGCAGCTCATACCGTCCCGCCCTAGAGCGGCGCCCAACCAGCATCCCCGGTTTAAGTCACAAACAAAGGTCACGCGCAGCCGTCTCCGGGTATCTTGCAAGCCTCACGGGTCGTCTCACTCACAGGTCGGGTGATTCACGGGGCATCCGGATTATTCCGGGACTTAGGATCTTGAATACCAAGTTCTCAAACATTTTAAATCAATCACGAACGCGTTACAACCCTTACTTGCGCTTTTGGCCGTTGCTAGCTACCTCAGGCAGTCATAATGATGGGTAACAACGACTGCAAGACGGCGACAGAATCCAAACAGGTCACTTTGTCGGATCCTTCAGTAGGTGCCGGTCCAAGCTTCTTATCTAGGCACAACCCTGCGACTATACCAGACCCTTTAGGGTCCAACAAGGATGCCTGTCATCAATGGGGCCAGACTTTCGCTAGACGAGACCTCCGTAGACATGTCACAGTCAAACATGAAGGCAAGTGCACCATACCCATCTAGAACAAGGCCATGAACGAGTCTAGTCTTGACCTCACGTAGCACATCCAGGCCCTTATTAAAAGTGGGAAGCTGGTTTGCATCCTGCCCAAGGTGGTCAGGAAGTCGGTGGCTAACACCCGGTCAGTGGTGCTTAAAAGTTGCCTTGGACAACGACGACGCCGCCTGCTTTTGACCTTTCTCCTTCGCTCCAATCTTGTTGAGGTTACCGATTGGCTGCAGGAATGCACGCTCTCTGGCAGTGGTCATCACGAAGAACTTGGTGGAGTTTCGTCGCGGTGTGCGGCTTACAGAACCCGCCCTTCTGTCTACCGTGGGTGAGTCGGGCGCTGGAACTGAGCGGAATTAACTAATCACGCGGGCCGTGTCGGTCAAGCTATCGGGTGGGGACATGTCAAGAGCAGCTCGCCTTCTTTTATATGATGACGTTATGATGGATAAACCAGGGGTCGCAGCATTGTTACGAGAAAAACGCCGCCAGAACGTCAGTATCCGTCGCACTTGGCCTTAGCCTCAACACTGCTCATCTCGACTGAAGGGGTTCAATAGGGGCTACCTCGCCCCCATTTGTTTTGTCTTGCCGTTAGCGATCTGGTGAAAGTCCACTCAATATTTAGTATTAAACTGCTCAATTCCACTCTCACAATATTAAGTTTCGCCATATGCAGTAGTTGGAAGCTGACCCAGTCGAGTGTGAAATTCATATCGTCGGTTCAGGCAGCAACTGAAATCTCCCCTATCCGGAATCTACTTCGCGTATTAATCGCCTTCCTCAGCTGGGTGCTCATCGTGGGTTGTACCTTTTACGTTCACGCTTCCGCGTCAAAGCTGATTTACCTGTTGAGGGGAATCAATTGTTCAGTCTTCTTGGCCCACTTAGAAGAAATGAACTGGATCTCGCGTTGAAATTTATATTTAACCTGTTGCTGCGAGACGACCCCCTAGTTCAGGCCTCCACGCCTTTGTACTGAATATATAACACACTTGTCTAACGAAACCTTTGCACAAGTTCATAGATGGGTTGCTCATTAGGCCAGTCACTATATATATATATATATATATATATATATATATACTTGCAGATACCGGCGATAGCCTATGCCACAAGTTATGCTCTTAGTTATGAAAAGTATTGAAAATGTGTAATTATCGAAGTATATCTCGGCTAAATCCAGACTAAACGTTATCGCAATTTATATCTAAATGAAAACGGATATCATGGTGATTTTTCTACGTGTCGCTAGGGACACTCCTGAGAAACATTTTTATTCAATGTAGCCAGCAGCAATTACATTTTCGATTCTGGCGCGAAAGCGCCCACAGGCCTTCGTCAAAGTTAGCGGATTGAGATTCTTAAACGATTAGACAATGGCTTTGCGTAGCGCTTCTGTGTTTGCATGACGAGACTTGTTAGACTCTCGCTCAAAAACGCCCCATACATAGAAGTCCAAGGGATTCAACCGCCAATTATAGATGAGGCTGCTGGTGTGGGCGAAAGCGCCGTCTTGTTGAACGTAAATGCACTTCCTTTGTTATGGCTTCGTGTTTGTCAAAAAATTCTGGGGGCATCGCGTCTCCTTCGTTTGACACAACACTTAGGACGTTCGCACTGATAGGATGTTTGGTTCTATGCATGATTGGTACATCCACAGGGTCCTTTGCGAGCCACCGGTCATTTTTCGGGTTATGTTTTTGGTCAATGCTGAAGATTTTTTTGTCGGAGAAGAGTCGAAGATGTCCCCGCCGTTTCGTGTCTCAATGACGTGAGGATGACATCTAGCGGAACGATAGAATGCCCTTGCGAATTCTCACCTTAATACGTTTAGTAAAGTGTAACCCCTGCGCTGAAAAAAAATACTCCGAAATATGAAAAATGCTGAACAAAATCTATTGATGCTGAGCTCATGCGTAATTCATCTTTTTCGACAAGCCTATCTCCGCGGCGAAACTTTATCGCTTCAGAAAGTGAAATCAACTCCGGCAGTACAAGGTCATCAGCGTACATAAGTGTACTAACTTGCGAGTGTCAACGCTGAATTTTGTCTATCGGATCGCTCACCAATATTGAGAACAATAGCGGGCTGAAATTATTGCCTTGTGCGGTAGTCTGATTAATTGGCGTGTGTTCAGTTACTCCGTCGTCGATGATTACAGACACCTCCTGCAGCATAGCTTGTAATAATTTTAGTATTTCCGCAGGAACACCACATAGCGCTGATTTCTCTAGGATTATTGTTTGCGACGCTGTATCGAAAGCCGCCTTAAAGTCTACGAAAACAGCAATGAGAAAGTTCCATTTAACTCTGAGAGCCATTTGAATGCTACTGAGAAAAACAGCGCAAGCCGTCAGTGTCGACCTCCTTCGCCTGAAACCGTGCTGCTCTGGAATGCCAATGCAGATAGTACTTTAGATAGGCTCTGGTAACCAATGCAGAAAGTACTTTATAAATAACGTTTTTCTGTGCTATGTCACGGTTCAACAAAAGTGTCAAGGGATCCTCTTTTTCCTTTGGTATTTACATACATAATAGCTTTATTAACCGATGGTTGGTTTACAATATTGCGCGTACAGAGAAAGCACACATTCACATATACATATATTCATCACGGTTCTAAAAGTCGAGTCAACGGAACTGTTCTATCGCATCGTTGAAGGTGATATAAGTCACACTGTCTCCCGTAAAGTTTGCACAAACATAACGAGGAAATTTCATGGAACTTCTCTCGAATACAGATCTTCATGTGGAAGCCATGTACAGCAAATCGTGCAATTAGATGTCTATTCTCATAGTTGCAGCGCTTCCATGAAGTACACGTCATTGCCTGGGTTTCATAAAAGAGCGGGTCAATGTCTGCCATCTTATTTTCCCATTCAGACATGTACTCGTTGAAAGCTGCCGTTTTCGGTAACACGTGCATTTTTTGTAAGTTCTCAACAAATAGCGGAGTCGACGCCAGTAAATAGACTAATCTGTTGAGACTAGTGCGGTGGACTCTTAGCGCCTTTTTTAGAAAAGCGGCCTTGATTTGGTCAAGCGCCTTAAAGTTTAACTTCGTCAGATGCGGCCATATCACCTGTATACCGTAAGAAGCAGTAGGCGCAATCTTCAGGTTAAAGAGATGAACGGCAACGTCCATTGATAGTTTATGAGGGTCTCGGATACTATGAAAGGACTGTAGTCCTTTCCGAATTCGTTCATCAATGTGCCTCGAGAAGTTCGTACCTCGAGACGAGAACATAACCCCTAGATATGAGAAGTTCGAGACAAATTCTATAGATTTTGAACCTAACCGTAGTTCGTCGATTCCAGCCAATTTCCCTCCACGTCTGAACTTCATTGCCTTTGTTTTATCTAAATTTATTTCCAACTGGTTTCGATGAACGTAATGCTGCAAGGTCGCAAGGGATTGTTGCAAATGGAATCGACTGCGAGAATATAGCACCAAGTCGTCTGCATACATAAGGACGTCTACCTGCGAGTGCCGACTCCGTATCTCTTCGGGAAGGTCTCTCACCAGCACCGAAAACAGCAGGGGGCTAAGATTATCACCTTGGGCAACACCAGTGGTCTGTGAGATCGCCATGTGTTTAGCGCCTCCGTCATCTATAATAACTTGTCCTTCCTGTAAAATACCTTTAATGAGCTCCAATATATTCAATGAGATCCCGCAAAAAGCCAGCTTGTCAAGTATAATTGTTCGTGCGGCCGTATCAAAGGCCGCTTTAAAATCTACAAATACAGCAAATAGATAAGCCCCTTTAGTTCGAAGTGCCCGTTGTATCGAATTTAGAAGTACAGCACATGCTGTCATTGTTGACCGGCCCCTTCTGAAGCCATGTTGTTGCTCCGGCAGCTTTCTGTTAATCTCAAGAAAATGTTCTAATCGACGGGCTAGGATAGCCGATAGAAGTTTGTAGATTGCGCTCTTCTTTGCGATACCTCGGTAAGACGACGGTGCCAACGGATCTCCTTTTCCTTTAGGGATAATGCTGAGAAGACTGGTTTTCCATTCCGAGGGTAGTTGGACCGTTTTCATCACCTCGTTAAAAAGTCTGGTGAAACAAGGTGCAAGGTGAATCGCTTGCTTGAGATGCTCATTTGTGACCAAATCGAGCCCCGGGGCCTTCCCGGACGGTGCTTTCATTATTGAGTCGATAACTTCAGAATTGCTAAAAGGCCGCGACAGGGCTTGACGGGCGTCAGTGACGCGCTCGTCCCACACTGACATTATCACAGGAGCGTAACTCGGAACGGTAATGGCACTGGCAAACATTTGCCGGAAATGAGCATTTAGTATATCATGTGGGATAGGACACGCAGTAACGCGCCTGTCTGTCTGCAGCCACTTATGAGGTCGTTGTTGCGCTTCTAGGAGCAGCTTGTACTGTTTTCGTTCTTCATATTCTTTTATGGCGTTTTTTACAACTTTTTTATAGTCACGACTTAATCTAGTATAAAAATAAGTCATCTCCGGGCGGATTTTTGCTAAAATAAACGCTTGAATCGTATAATGTTTGCAAGAAGCGCACTCCTGATTGTACCATGGAGCGTGCTTTCTGTTTGTTCGCTTGCTTTCCGTTTGTTGCTTTAGCCGAGCGCTACCAGTAATGGCACTTCGAATGCTGGTGGCATAGGATTCCACGTTGATCACGGTTGGCACTGGGAATATGTTTCGCGAGGTAACCGTCAAAAGGCTGAGATTTAGATTGCGACTTAAACAAGGCCGCTTGTGATCTGTAGATTGAGGTTCAATTGATATTTCCATTGCGACGGGTAGGTGCCACCTTGAACCAAACGCCATTGTCTTCTCCTGCACCCCCCTGTACTTGACATTACATGGGTTAGCATTTGTGGCGAAAATGTCAATCGTAGATTGTCCGTGAGGCGCGACGAATGTCGAATCTTCAGCTGTAGATATAACCCACATGCTGCGAGATGCCAAGGCGTTGAGTAGTGATACCGTTCTTATACATCTTGGTTTGTCAAGCCGACAGTTGAGATCACCGCATACTACAGTCACTTTGTGTAAGTCCACCATGTCAAGGCATAGAACTAACTTCTCCAGCAGTGTTGAAATCGCTTCTGAAGGACTTGAATATATTGCAAAGACGTTAATGGCGGTTCCTGTTAGGACTACGCAGTTATCCTCTTTGTAGCATGTTTTTGCGCCATCGAGCTTGTTGTTAAACAACACTGCAACTCCCCCACTTGTTCTGCCCGGTCCCTCTGTTTGTACACCCAGGCATTCCGCTATACACCAACTTGGAACGACTGTAGGTTTGGTGGCCCATGTCTCAGTAAGGACCAACACGTCATACTGCTCAGCTAAAGGAAGAAGTGGGTAACTTGATTTAATGCCTTCACAGTTCCATTGAAAGAATTTAAGTAGCGATCTCTTGTCTTGAGTATGTTGCGGTTGTTTTTGTACTGGTGCGTTTGTTACTGCTGAGCAAGCCGGTCACGAGCCTCCAGGAGGCCTGTCGCGCTTGCTCGTCTTTACACCTTGGTTACATGATAGCGTGCAAAGTGCATCGCGCAAGGAGGCTTCAATAGAGTGTTGCAAGGTTTTTTCAAGGGAAGTAGCTCCAGTGGCTTTGCTCAAGTCACCACCCATCTCTCCTGCGGTTGCCCTACAGAGCAGAGAGGGAAACAACTTTTCAAATACACTGGTTACCGCTGTTTGAACCGCTTTGATGATACAGGGGACAACCTTGTCTAGTAAACCTTGTACAAGATCTGCAGCTATGTCCATTGAAGGCAACGCTTTTTCGCTTATTTCCACAGGTTTCGACTTTGACTGTCCAACTTCTCGAGTGTTCATTGCGTCGTTGTTCACCTTCGTACCATTCTTTACCACAGATGACCAGCTGCGCTTCGAAAAGTTATCAGACGGTTGAACGTATTCTACGGGGGCGCAAAGTGGTAGAGTTGGAGCCTCAGGTTGCCTCTGAATAACATTCCGAAAGCCCCGCTTCAACATTTCTATACAACTCAATCGTACGGGGCACGAACCCCACGTGGCTTCATGCTCGCCGCTGCATAGGCAACATTTGGCCTGAGCCTTGCAATCTCTCCTAAGATGTTCTAGCGAGCCACATCTTCTACATTTTGGCTTCGGAACCTTGCAATCTGCGGCAAAGTGATCCATGCTGTAGAATCTAAAACACTGCATTGGATCGCAGTATAACACAACCCCATGCTTCTTTAGGCCCAAGCGTATTTCCGATGGGAAGTGATTGCCAGTAAATGTTAAGATTACGTGTTCAGTTGCTGATACAACGTTGGTCATCGGATTTTTGGTTTTAACTCGAGCTACCTCGGTTACTCCTAATGATCTTAGTGCAGATAGGATGGTAGCTTCTGAAATTGACGGGTGCACACCGGATATTTTGCCTTTGGTATTACACTTAGGAGGCCGACTTTCCATTATTTAGGCAAGTAGGAGGTCTACTTGATTTCGTTTAATAGTGCTCTCTTTAACGAAAGCAAGGAGTTTGAACTCTCTGCGAGGCAAGGAGACCAGCTTCTGTCGAGCTTTGGTTGTAATTTAGCCCCAAACGGAGACATACATTGGGATGCAGCTGGGGACTGGGGATAAGCTGGCAAACATCTGTCGAAAATATCTATCTAGCCTTTTAGGTGATAGTGGACAGGCTGTTGGGCGCGTGTCGGAGCGCAGTCGTTTATGCAGATGGAGCTGGGAATCTCTGACAAGCTTGTTTTGTGGTATTACCTCTTGCTATAGTTTAGCTGCCTGCATCGTCTTTTTATAAAACCACCTAGCATTCGTAAACAGGAATAATCAGGTAATTTTGAGTCGACGCGAAACTAGCAAGAGCTGCCAGCTATAGCGTCCGCTTTACGACCTTTCTATGAACCTCGAGTAAGATACGTAGTTTGTTTATTTTGGGAGAAGGCCTGGGATCCCAACCACGAGATCACGTGGGCTGCCCCGAGATTCGGAGGGATTATCGAGGCTCTCCTAAGCTTCAGTAGCGTGCAGGACTGCTCCCGTCCCGGGGGGCTGATCCAGCAGTGTCGGTAGGACCAGAGCCAGAGCAGCGGCGTTCGACGCACTTCCCGCGCTTTCACATTGAGGACGATAGGAAGAACGAATGATCGGGTCTTGAGAGATTTCGTAGTCTCTTGGTCCGCCCTCTACAGGATCCGCTGGAGCGCGTTCATCGTTGACAGGCCCTGTCGGAAGCCATACTGGTCACCCGATTTTCCAAAGTTTGCCTACTATGAGGTAAAGCCCGGCTTTGGAATGCGCGCAAGGTGCGTCTGCTTCCATTGCATGGGGTACGCACCAAAAAGTCCAGATCAATATTGGAGGCTCTCAAGCCTCCTCTCCGCCACAAATGCTACTGAAAGCTAATAAAGGATTAATTGTTCACTAGCACATTCGAAAAATTCGCCTTAACCAGAAATGAAGCCGTATTTTAATCCCTAAACATGGGAACGCGAAGCTCTAAAACCAAGGTCGTCTTAGAAAGTCTGAATTAAAATTCTTCACGCAGAACATCAACAATTGTTGATGAAAAATGCACTAAACGCTGATTTGGCAAGGGCTCTTCTACCGTAAAGATAAAAGCTGTATTTTTAAGTACAGCTAAGTTTAATGCATCTTTGCCAGAGCTTCTCTTGCATGTACCACGGCGCCTTCAGGTCATGCCGCTTCGCAGGTCTAGAAAAACAAATATAGAACAACATCCCTGTCCAAAACATGCGCATTCCGTCTCTCGCTCCGCACCCAGCTGCGCTCCGGGACGTGGCCGTCTGCAATGTGTACGGTAACATCGACGAGCAATGTGCCCAGTTGGGTGATTGTATGCCTGTTTGCCTCACATAACGCACAAAACGGAGGTAAAATTACCATGCGTTTCTGGGGGTCGGCCCTAGTCGGCTTGTAGGTCCAAACTTTTTAATTTAAGTAAGTCCTTTGCCACTGCAGACGGCTCATGTATCAGCACTTTGTAATGCCATGTTCAGTGCGCTGCCTGTTGAGAAGATCAACAGCAGGTAGAAAAGAGACTTGCGTGATGCACCTGCGTCACTGGCAGCTAGCAGTGACTAGTGTGGAAGTCGGCAATACCACTAAAACGGATATGCTCCCTACCCAGACCGCGCCTTTGTGAGGGCCGCGCATCAGTAAACCGTGCGCACGACGTTGTCGGAATCTACGGACTCGCACAGTACACATGGGCAAGAGGTTTTTCGTTCACCGGTCCCGACTGCAAGCCGTAGAATGCTCGACTTATTCTGTCAAGCATCCACGGTGGCCTCTCTAGTCAGACGGAAATTTCCGTCATGTAATTGCTCGCTTCTCTCCCCCGTTAGCGAGTGTCGCGGTGGCCTCTTGACGAGGCCCAGTAGGTTGACCGTAGAGGTCGTCCTCTGCGGCCATTGATCGCTGTACCGATTTGCCAGTTTCGCGAGGTTCTGACTGTCCTGGCTGCCTAGATTGTTGAGATGTGCAAAACAACAGATTTTGCCAATGATGCTGAAGTAAGCGCTGTTTGGGCTCTGATACTCTTCCGATCTAGGCATGCTTTTTGCGAAGATGTAGGACACTCGGTTGGCCCTCTGGGCAACATGCTATTGGTCGGCTAATCCTGCAAGGCCCGTGTCAATAAATTTTCCCTAATACTTGACTTCCGGATCGCGTATCCGTCGAGGAATATATCGATATATCAATTCCCTGTGTCTTCTTTCGCCCCGTGAGGTTTATAGCCTCTGTCTTCTGTGGGACCAGTTTCAGATAATGGCCTTTATCCAGGTGGATACCTTAATCAGTGCCTCGCTCGCAATTTGCTCTACTGTTTGTTCCTTTCCCGCCGGGGCATGTCGCATAAGATTATCCGGGTAAGCCCGAGTCTCGAACCTCTCCGGAAGGCAGTTAATTTCTAAGACAAGGTCTTAAGCAAGGTTCCACAAGACTGGGCCTAAGACAGCCCTGTAGAGCTCTTGTTGTTATCCCCCCCCGCTGATCTAGGTATGATAAGATAGTTTGCCGTAATTAGGGCTCCTGTTGGTTGCATTGAGATGTTTTAACATCAAGGAGCATGAGCAAAATAAATCTGCGCGTCTTAAGGGTCCTCGCCAGTATGATGTAGCACACGCCTTAGAACAGATAACATGGATTGGCCCTAGTAAAGCCCGTACTGAGCGTCTGAAAGTGCATGCGTCTCCTCCATCTCCTTGTTCAGCCGCTCTCTTGTCTGTTCCATCTCGTCCAGTCAGACGAGAGGAACGTCATTATCTTCAACATAAATGCGCTGACGATCTCGTACAGCCAGCTGAAGAAGCAACCATCTCTGGAGCCAGTGCAGAGCAGACCTGCGGAGCCGACCCATAATAACTCTTTAGGGGACTTGCCAATCAATTTTTGCCAATTATATTGGCTCTCACCACGCCTTCGCCTTGCTCTGGCCAATTAACTCAGTTTTCTTTGGGCCTCCGTGTATGTTTTCTTAAGGGCGTCGGTCCGGGCCGCTGCCTCGTGCAGATGTGCCTGGCCCTCACCTTGCCGTGATTGCCGTGATATCCATATGCATGCTTTTGTGTGGTTTCTGTCGCATCTTATGCACGCTTCACCTCTTTGGTCCACCAATACCTTGCCTCCGCGGGAGGTTGGCCCTGCTCGGCCGTAGACCGTTAGCAGTATTTCTATGACGTTTGCCGCTATAGGTCCCCCCGCAAGCAGTGCGCCGACTCCTAAAGAACTGCCCAAATGTACTCAAACGCATGATGGACACAATTATTACCAGCGGAGATTACCTTAAGCTTTGGAAAACAGCACATTTAACCCTTATCCCAAGACCTGGTAGACCACAAAGAGTATACCGCCCTATAAATAAACGGTCCTGCATATCTAAGGCAGCTGAACACATTGTCAATGGACGACTAGTACCAGAACTAGAAAACAAAAAGGCGCTGTTGGAAAACTAGCACGGTTTCCAAGTTCCACTCCACGCATTCGGCTATCAGCAAAGTTTTAAACACTACTGAAACATAAGAAAATTCGTCGATGACAAACAGGTCGCATTGTCTAGCAGTCCAAAAACGCATATATACTTTTATGGGACGCCATAAAAAAAAGACTTGCAAACCAAAGTGTGTCCTGCTACCTACGACGCATACTAGCATCGTAATTGAAAGAGCGAGCATCTACATACGAGGGCGTAGACTATGCGGTCACAGCCGTGGTCTCCCAAGAGTCCGCACTTGACGTCCCGTTTGATGAGGATTCGTGTCCGTCGTGGTCCGGAGCTCTTGGGTTTCGAGAGCTCCGGACCTCAACTTTTTGCTTAGCCTTTTGAGTCTAAGCACTCAAAAGTAAGTTTGACCACTTAGACTTCCACACCCCCCGGAAGTTTATTCCGTGTCCGCATACAGACAATCTGGTACTAACCTGTGACAAGGATCTGCTCAAAGAAACAGCCAATGGAGCCTTGGCGGATACCCCCACTTCTCCTGTCATAAAGTGATAATACGCTGCCGCTCATTTTCCTTCTTAAGTGTCGGGTCTTCCCACAAACGACGAGGCTCTCCCACAAACGGCGGTGCTCTTCCGTCTTCAGGTCTCAGGGAATCCTTCAGGCGAGTAGAAGCGCCGCCGCTGTACTCACCGTCCTGTACGCCATGATTAGCATAAGAGTACCGACCCGTTGAGTCCAGCGCAGACGGCTTCAGTTCTTTAAGATAAGAGGTAGTCGGATAGGACTCTAAGAAGGGGGTCTCGAGTTTCACTCTCCACGGGTGCCAAACTACTGGAATAAGACAGGCGGAAACGTCTCTTTTAAGAGTGGCAATACAATTACGAATAAGTGTTATATTCTATTTATGGGACTGGCTGGACAATGCTTCTTAAAATGTGCGGTTGTGGTAGAATTATTTGTTTGACAGAAAAACAGAATATGTTTGAAAGTAAACAGTTTTCCGAAAAAAAACATGTATTATCTAGGTGTCGCTCAGCGTGATCTAAAGACAGGAAAACAGTCGACTTTACGAAATTTCACAAAACTCGGGATTCTGTCATGTACAAATAATGCCATACAAATATATATATATATATATATATATATATATATATATATATATATATATTTAATGGTCAGTGCTGGTGTGGCGTGGGCCGGTCATGCTTGGGCTGGTCATGCCGGCTTATCTCCGCTGGTTAGATTATGCCGCTTCTCAGCTTTCTGTAGCAAACTGCGAGTGGACGGGCCCGGCCCGCTATGGGTCTCGAAGGCAAGTGGGTAAAGCCCGTACGGGTACTCGATGTTCTATATGAGGGTTTTACCCGTAAGGGTTTTGCCCACTTGCCTTCGAGACCCTTAGCGGGCCGGGCCCGTCCCGTCCACTCGCAGTTTGCTACAGAAAGTCGAGAAGCGGCTCATTCTCACCAGCGGAGACAAGCGAAAGGTGATTTCTTTAAACAGCGCCTGTCGCTGAATGTGCAATACGGCAATGTGGCTTCAGTTCGGGAAGCCCTTTAAAAATGGCTGGTTCCAACATTGGACCCCCCCCCCCCTGTATATATTATATATATATATATATATATATATATATAAATTGGGTCTACAAAAAAGTTTTTCGGTTTTTTTAATGATTCTCTACGAACAAAACCGAAAAACTGTTTTGTATCCCCATATATATATATATATATATATATATATATATATATACATATGTGCACAAATCTGCAGCGCAATGTTGATCATGTATCAGAATAACAACTGTGAAAGTAAATCGTCATTCACCAAATAATAACAATTCGATGACAGGCAACCAAGCGTGGCATCGATCTCAATCTTTTCACAGAAATATCTGATCATGCCAAAGGGTAGAGGCCCGTCCGTTACTGCCAAGCTGCTGCCGCACGGAGTTCGCGCAAGCGGCACCAGTAGCAAACACAACAGCCTAAGCAACAATCATGACGCGCTCAACCAGCCAACTGGACCGATTTTTTGTTGTTGTTGTGCATCATTCAATGATTCGTAAAGCATCGAAGTCGCTATCATCAATGCCTCTCTCGACGTCTCGACGCGCATGATCACGGAGGATGACCAGAAACATGCAAATTACGGATGACTGTGCTGGCGTTTAATCAGTGTTGCCCACAGAAACCGGTCTGTTTCTTCTGTATCTTGCCAGTCGATCGGCAAGTGTTCGCCCGTAAGAGGAGAAAAGCGTACTATGTGTTCTCGTGTCGTCTTTTACTGTGTTTCATACGTCTTAGCAATCGGCATCTCACGTCATCTGACCGTTTCCAGTAGCAGGTTCAACGCTAGACTAAATAAACAGGAAAAACGAATTTCCTTCTCCTGTAGTATGTACATAGCTCTAATCAAGTGTCAATTACTTATTTCCTACGTATCACAATTACATAACCAATTCAGCAATATTCAGTTTCGTCGACGCCAAGTACGTAGAGGAATATTAACTTATGATAGTGTCATATGAATTGCACTGCCTAACCGAGCAAGATGGATTAGTGGCAAAGCCTTTGCCTTGCATTCGGAAGGCCTGGGTTCGAGACCCAGACCGGCCACTCTTAAATTGGTTTGCATGGTTTCAAATTTAGACAAGGTAAATGCCGGAGTGGATTAAAAATCAGACATGACATGAAAAAAACATACACGGGCATTAGCCTTACGGAAAAATGTTTTAAAAAAATTTCTTCGACGCAGTAAGCTGCTTGGTGAAATAACGACGCAATGTATGCTATGTTGACGCTAGATTTGTTGCATGCTATATTTATATTCAAAATATCAAAATCTGCATGATCTATGTAACCGCAGTAAGTACGCATGATATATATATATATATATATATATATGTTGTATTGAGGTCCTTTCGAAATCTACACACACAGAAGAAGCCCGTTCTACGAAAACGGTAGTTTTCAATGAACAAATGTCTGACAGCGAGAATAAGGTAATAGACACTAACCCGCGGTTTTACAAAAGCCAGGCAATGATTGTCTATATTGTGCCACATCGCACGATTTGCTGTACACACTGCTTCCACGTGAAGATCTGTCTTCGAGAGAAGTTCCATGAAAGCTCTTCGGTATATGTGCAAACTCAGCGCGAGAGAGTTTAATTTATATCGCTTCCAACGATACGATAGAGCAGTTCCCTTGACTCCATTTTTGGAACCGTGATAAATGTACAGATATGTGTGTTGTTTTCTTAGCGCATAGTATGCAATCTATCTCGTATATATATATATATATATATATATATATATATATATATATATATATACCTTATACGACATATCAAAATAGGCAGCCAACATTTTACTTGTGTTAGAGTGAGACCGTTATCTTTAGTACGGCTCTGTTAGCGAGGAGGGCGTCACATGACAGTATGCAACGGGGGTTCTTCGTTTTAGAGATCGCTGTGCAAATTAACGGCTAACTGACTCACCACAGCTACATTGGACTTGATACTAAGGTAGTTGAGGTACATTTATTATATATATAGTAGTAATATATATATATATATATATATATATATATATATATATATATATATATATATAATTTATATTATGTACGAAAGGTATATAAACGTATGCTTATATATATATATATATATATATACCTGGACCGCCATTGCCAAACGCATAGGATGCCTCACTACAAAACACTTCTTCTCTCGCGAGTTAAACCAGTGGCTGTTAACTTCACAGTCGGAACCAGGCGTGTGATCTAGGTTTATTTGGTATAAGAACCTTTGAGCTTCGTATACGTGGACGCACTCAGTTTTTGATTGTATTTATCCACATGCTTTTAGACATAGTTGTTGTAAATTGTGCTGATGCTGTACTAGTGGACTACTTCGCGTGTGTGTTATATTTGCAAGTTTGTCGCCTCATGTGGTGTTCGGCGTTCTTACAAACGCTTTAAAGTTCTTGTGATAATCATTAACCACTGTAATACCATTGTTTTGTCGAGAGTAATTATCTGCTTTGTTGTTTGATTCATCTTTTTTCAACCACTTTTAATTACCGAGAAATTAAGAAGTGAATTGCAGTTCCGTGAATAAACCACGTTTGAAATTGTATATATATATATATATATCGCTAGATGTGCAACGGGGCAACGCGGCTTCGGTCCGGGGAGCCCTCCACAGATGGTTGGTTCCTACACTGGACCCTTCGTAAATGTGCACACGTTCGCAGGGACCCAATTGTCATGTTCCCACCGTTGGTGATTAATTACAATGAATAAATGTACATTTTATATATATATATATATATATATACATATATGTGTATCAAGGTATACATTTGTGATGTAAGAACATGTGCACAGCCCGCTCGGGGCATAACTCAAGTTAGGTACAGGCTTGGGCTGGTCCACCTAGCCAGGGTGCCTCTCACCGAAGCGAATTTATTGTTATCTACGAGAGTTACATAAACGAATGTTTAGATATTTATATTCTGTTAAAATGAGAAATAATAATAATGGTGTTGGATAGTAATGTACCATCTCTGTTTATTGAGGTATCTATGCCTCCCGTGTTTGTCAAACCATGGCCGATTATAGTCTACTCTGGCATTCAACTTGTGTAAAATAAAAACTATGAAGCGATTTAAGAAAGGCCGGCGTACTCTTGAACCCATGACCTCCCGAATGCGAGACAATGGCTTTGCCACTAATCCACCTTGCCCGACTAAGTGTGACAAGTGTATTTAGGTATACATGTTAAACGATAATAAATGTATGCATTCATTCAAGATATATGGGATCGAGTGAATATGGGCTTTCGAAGTCATATCGAAATGGGCTCGATCTTTCGATAGGCACAAAATTGAAGTACCGAATTTTGTGAACAATGTACTCCAAATATATATATATATATATATATATATATATATATATATATACAAAATGTCAAAAGATTGGATAGCATCTAATTTAAGCTATAGTTTAGCCCTGAGCGCCGTTCTCTAGGATGTCCCATTCCTCCTGCCATAAGGTGATAGTACGCTGCCGCTTATCCCCTGTAATAAGTGCAGGGCCTTCGCACAAACGGCGGCGCTCCTTCGCCTTTAGATCTCAGGGACTCCTTCTGGCGAGTAGAAGCGCCGCCGCTGTGCTCACCGTTCGATACGCCCTGATAACACGCAGAGCATCGATTCGTTGAGTTCGGCGCAGGCGACATCGGCTCATTGCAATTGTTAACGTAACAGAAGGCTAGGCCGGAGCCCTATACAGAGCACATGACTCGGCCACGACTATGGTGATGCGTCGCTTCGAGCGCGTGAGCCCAAACGTAGTGGGCATAAAGCATGCAACGTCGCTGGCAACTTTATGGGCTTTTTCCGTTACCCGGTGTATGTGAGAAATGCCTCGCTCAAGGAATACCCACAAGTGCCTTGTTCTGTTAAGAATGTTGACATTTTCGTTGTGGAAACGCAGTTAAAGAACGGGGCAATACCTTCGACCCACCAACATAATTGCGTTACTCTTGGCGGCGACAAAGGCAAACCCCGCCTTTGCTCCGCATCCCATGCTCGACGTTGGTGCTCGCCTCGTCCTAATCCAGGACCTCTCCAGCAGCTCCGGTGGCGGGGCCTGAATGGCCAAGACGAAGTTGCCGTATTCAAGTTATCAATCATACCTTAGAACTGGAGCATCTGGTGATGTAAGCAGTCGGGTTGTCAGAAGATTCACAACCTCCGATGAGAAGTGAGGACGCCAAAAGTGATTATCGTCGAAGAACTGCGTTACAAGTCTTACACGTTCAAAGTCAGACAGATGTTATCTAAGGCCGCGAAAATCAGGAGGATAGTTTGCTGCCATATCATCCTCACGTCTTTGAGACACGAAACACGACACGGCGGGACATCTTCGATTCTTCTCCGACAAAAAATCTTCACCATTAACCAAACAAACACGATACCGTAACAAAGAAAGTGTCTTTACGTGTTCTGCGAAGAGTAATGAAACCACTCATTGATAGAGTGTACAATGGAAGACATTATGTCCCTCAACAAGACGGTGCTCCCGCTCACACCAGCAACCTCGTCCAAGATTGGCTTCGGGACAACATGACGGCGTTCTGGGACAAGACTATGTGCCCCCCTAGCAGTCCACACTTGAATCCCCTGGACTTCTATGTATGGGGCGTTCTTGAGCGACAGTCTAACAAGTCTCGATATGCAAACACAGAAGAGCTACGCAGAGCCATTGTCAAATTGTTTAATAAGCTCAATCCGCTAACTTTGACGAACGCTTGTGGGCGCTTTCGCGCCACGATGAAAAGTGTAATTGCTGCTGATGGTGGCTACATTGAATAAAAATCTTCCTCAGGAGTGTCCCTAACGGCACGTAAAAATATCACCGAAATATCTGTTTTCATCTAGATATAAATTGCGAAACAAGCGATAACGTTTAGTTCGGATTGATCTGAGCACGCTGTACTCTATAAATATACCTTGCAGCCAAGAAATATATATATATATATATATATATATAAAGTTTGTTGCAAAAAATTAGCAACTCGTGTTTTTTTGTGATAATTTCGGCTTGGTTTATTTAAATGGCTTGAAACTTTAAGCGCATGATGTACACGACGAAACGCGAATATGATGTTAATTTCGCAATTGCAATCATTGTTGCAATCTCACAATCGGTTCATACAAAAAATAAAATTGTGAAAAAACAGTGTTGCAGAATATTAGCAACAATAACGCCTTACGGCGTATTCGATTCTTAGCAGGGCTGTATGACTTATTTGATACTACATATTCTATTCCTTAAACGGGGTTTTCGTCCCTTCTTCTAAATCAAATCGTAAACTTGGTCTTTCATGGATTTGCTGTTGTAAGTACGAAAGTGGAATATTAGTCCATGCTTGCTGGACAGCTTCTTTAAGGTCCGACAAATTATCATATTGTCGACCATTTGCGTAAATCTGCTTCACCAAATGTCCCCAAAGATTTTGGATGGGATTCAGGTCTAGACTCAATGCCGGCCAGTCAAAAAGTGGCACTCCTTGTTCTTGAAAAAAGGCTATAATGCTAGCCGAGGTATGAAAGGTGGCGTTGTCTTGTTGAAAAACTGCGTCAGGTTCCCCAATTCTTCTGAAATGGGCTTCCAACTGAGAACCGACCATACGCTGGTACTTGTCGGAATTGTTTCGGTCCACAATCGCGACTAGACCGGACTTCCCATTATATCCAAACGCGCCCTAATATTTCACAGAACCACCACCGACCACACGTTTCGAGAACCATTTAGGTTCCTTCCGTAAGTCGTGCCAATAGTACTAACAGCCGTCAGGGCCATCGAGATTTTTCATCCGAGAAAATGATGTTTTTCCACTCGTTATCCCAAGTTTGGTATCTATGCGAAAATTCACGCCGTGCGACAATGTGCTTCGGTTGCAGTCGCGGCATAAGCTTTCCTTTTGCGTATCGCACGTCTTTGTCAGAACTTAACACTCGGTACACTGTGGATCGGTGCACTGGCACTCCCAAAGTAGTTCTGATCCTATAAGAAGACATTTGGTCATGAGTAGCCAACTGTATGATCCTTCGCCGATCTCGAATAGTCAAAACTGGCTTACGCCCACTGTTAGATCTGCACCTTTGGTTCACTCCAGGGTGTAAGAACCTGCTGATGGTGCTCTTATGCCGTCCTAATCTGGTTGCTATAGCAGTTACTGTATGACCGAGCTCAGCATATGCCTCAATTCTTGTCTTTTCGTTATCCGAGAGATCCTTTGTATGACCCATGGTTTAAACATACGCTTCGCCGTTAGTTTGGAACAACGACTAAGCTGTAGAATGTTTTGCAGCTATAGAACGATTGATTTAGCTAGACAATATTCCTGACATTTAATCCCCGGGATCGAATATCAGCTGTAGTATCGACTATCCTCTACAAACAAGAGCTTTGTT
Organism: Dermanyssus gallinae; assembly: GCA_003439945.1. Taxonomy (NCBI): domain Eukaryota; kingdom Metazoa; phylum Arthropoda; class Arachnida; order Mesostigmata; family Dermanyssidae; genus Dermanyssus; species Dermanyssus gallinae. The sequence continues at coordinate 82,979 of QVRM01003456.1, read as the reverse complement.
GTCAGCATGTTATTTTTACTAATATTTTGCAATATGAGTATGCAATAGTCATGTACATCATGCGCTTCAATTTCAAGCCATTCAAATAAACCAAGCCAAAATTATCACCAAAAAACACGAGTTGCTTATTTTTGCAGCACACTTTATATATGTGTGTGCAGCGCAATATTGATACTGTGTCAGATTAATAACTGTGATGTAACAATCGTCATTTCCAGAATAATTACGACCTGATAACAGGCAACCAACAAGCGCAGAATTGACCTCAATATCTGCATAAAAATATCTAATCATGCGAAAGGGGAAGTTGCCCGTCCAACTATTGGAGCTGCTCCCGCACGGAGTTTTTGTTGTTTTTCTTGTTGTTGTGAATCGTTCGATGAATCATAAAAAATCAAAGTGGCTACCACCAATGTACCGCTTGTCGCCTCGCCCGTGATGACTGAAGATGACCAGAAATATGCAGGCTTCTGATGATTGTGCTGGTATTTTCTGTGTCTTGCCTGTCGGTCGAGCAAGTGACCGCCCGTGAGAGTAGAAACAGCGTACGATGTTCTTATTACGTCATCTTTTACTGTTTATTGTTTACTCATAGCTCCGGTCAGGTGTCAATGATTTATTTTCAACAAATTGCCGCAATGCCATAGCCAATTCAGCAATATTCAGTTTGGTCGACGCCAAGTACTAATAGGCATGCGAACAAGTGATAGTGTCAAATTCGTGCGACGCAATATGCTGCTCGATGAAATAACGACTACCAGCCATGCTGTATGCTATGTTGAAAATTAATTTTGTTGCATGCTATATTCATATTCGAATTATCAAAATCAATATCTATGCTATCGAAGAAAACTGCTTGTGTATATATATATATATATATATATAAGCAGTTTTCTTCGATATATATATATATATATATATATATATATATATAACATAGATGTTGATTTTGACAATTCGAATATCAATAGCATGCAAAAAAAATATATATATATATACCTACAGATGCACGTTCTACGAAAAACAGTAGCTTTTAATGAACAAATGTCTGAATGCAAACGCTGTTTTATGAAACCCAGGCAATAGCGTCTAGTTCGTGCAGGCAATTATAATAAAATACATCTGATTGCACGATTTGCTGTGGCTTCCACATAAAGATCTGTTTTTGAAAAAAGTTTCATGAAATCTCTTTGTGTATTTGTGCAAACTCTGAGGGCGGCAGCGTGATTTATATCGCCTCCAACGATACGATAGAGCAGTTCCGTTGACTAGCCTATTGGAACCGTGGTAAAAATACAGATATGTGAACGTGTGTTCTCTCTTTACGCACAATATGTAAACCAACTAATGGTTAAACTGTTGTCAGCTCCTCTTGGCATGTCATTTCAGAGAGGCAGTCAAGTGACTTTTCCTAAGGGCCAGGCAGATAGACGCGTGATTCATACACACACCTTTCAAGCAAACTACAGTTGGCCCTACTAAGGAGTCCCCATACCCTGTCAAAACCATAGATCAGCCTTGGAACATCTTCAAGCTGGTATATGTATATATATCCGTATTGGCAATTACATTTTAGAGCTCGTAATATGCTAAGTTGCTCGAAGAGCTAAATGATCCCATCGTCATTGCACGCTCGTTACTGAACTTATACAAGCTCTTTCCAGTAGAGACATCTAGCACCATAACGAAGTACAACTAAATCAAACAAAAACAACTGACTACGCCGGACCATCCACCTGCGATAGTCGATATGCTTCTCATGATTTCGCTTCGAACGGTGTGTTATTTGTTGCCAAAGCCACCATCACTAATGATACGCTAGCAAACTTAATGCCAAGATGATCGCTCTCTGAACGAAGCAACACCGGACTACTTCAGAGTACACGAATTGCAAGTTAGTACACGTTGCACAGTTCCAGGGAACGCCAAAACATAATTACTCAACTACAAAAAGGAGTGTGTAGAATCAAGCCACTGGCAGACTTTTATAGATGTTTTAAAACATCTGAGCAACAGAAGAACGGGATTGCAGACAAAGCGTATTCAAATTTGCAAGACCCAATTATTGGCATTGCTACGGTAGATCTAATATTGTTGGTTCATATTAGGTTTGAGCGAGAACGGCCGCGATATACGAAATAACCTAAGGCGATCAATAACAACCGCGCATTGCAGTCCGCAAACGAGCTGCAAAGTCTTTCTGATCGCATATACAAATGCCCTGCTAGCGACAGAAAGGTGGACACGAGCAAGTTTACGAATCAGCTTTTTCATTCGAGTGACCAGCGTTTCCATTCGATTATGAAAATCATCTTGACCCAGGCAACAAGAAGACATTGATCTCCGTGAGTAAGGTGGACACGGCCTAAGTTTACAACGCAGTGCACAAAAATAACACTTGGCTGCCAAGTCAACGGGGCGCAATTGCTCAGTTCCCCAAGCTTAGTGGTATTAGCCCACGTGTACACATTTTACGTAGCACAAATTAAAAAACCTTTTCAGCAACTTTTGTTAAAGTGGCAGGGAAAAGTGACCGAGGCCTCGGCTGAGATAGCGCAGTTAGATGTGCACCTCGCCAGGGAGCTTTGGTATGGAATGACATGCACTAGCCAGCACGTGTTCACAAGATACATTGTACATGGCTATCATCAATTGGTGTGTTCGACTCAAGGATTTCACCAAGTTGGCGATCAATGTCGTTGCCGGTTCCGCTCGCAAATATGCGCTACATACCGCGCAGCGAGCTGCCAAACGCATCGGCTGTCTTTGCACTTTCTTGCCCGGCGGGACGGTCGCTGAAGTGTTTAATTTGTATATAATGACGATTGTATTGAAATGTTGTACCATTTTGAGATGTAAAGTTATTGCGAAATAAACAATATCAAAATTTGTTGGTTGGCTTTTAACCCAAACGACAAAAAATTAAAAGTCGAAACACGAAAAACGCCTTAACACCAGTAGCCAGCCTGCATCTTACACTACATAATGTATTGGGAATTTGTGGCTTTCTCTTACCACACGTTGCCAATGTTGTAACGTTCACAGCTGTTTACGCAACTCTTATATTTGGGAGGTTTTTTTGGGCCTCCCTAGAAATGCACCCGTCTGTCCAGGACCACGCCGTTCATCGAGGATCTGGTAAACCGCTTTCAACTTCCGACCACCGCGTCACTGCGAGAGTTCCGTAGGCACTTCGAGCAGAAGATGAGGGGAGTGCCAGAAGCGTTCTACAAAACACCGGCAATGTTGGACAATACATAGATGGAACCGCTCTTCGAGCAACGACACGTTCTCACCCGCTACTCCGTTCATGGGTTCCACCACAAACTATGCCACCGCACTGGGATTCCATAACCCTTCCGATGAGTGATGCTGCAAATTTTGCGGCCTTGTCTGCACCAAATATCATCATGAAACATGTCGGTCAGCGCCACGTATCTGGGCGTTATGTCGCTGACATCTTCCGGAGATGCATATACAACATATTCTATTTATAGTCATGATTAACGGAAACAAATGCCGTTTCCAAGATTTAATAAATACGTGTAATGTAATCAACAATACCGAAAGGTGATGTAATAAAAAAATAAACGCGCAGTATAAAGTAAAGCAATAATACATGATTGTATGTTACAAGTTTCACACTGCTTATTTTAAGTTTGTCTCTTTTTGAAAATGTCGTACATAGCATAATAATATAGTCGATATGCGTCAAGTTCTTATTCTAAATAGACTTTTCCATAACAAAAATATTCTTGCTCATGGTCTTGAGTATTTAGCGGTCCCTTGTCCTAGGTCCGGGGCCCGCGCGACTGACTCTCGTGAGACACCAAGACACACACGATCCTTTCACGGAAAGGCAGATTCTTAAAGGAGAGATGGAGGCTCCTTGCGGAGGGTAGCCGATTTGACGATCCCGTGTGCTGCCGTCTGGGTGGATCTGACGCTGCAAAGTGCTCGAAGCAGAACGGAGCTGCGTTTGTCTCAAAAAGGATAGTGCTTGAAGTTTGCCGGGCCTACCTCATACATAAAGCTTTATACCTGACGTAAACGATTGTTCTGACCGCCCATTTGGAGAATTGTCGTACTAGGTATAACAGGTTCTGACGGGTCGGTCAGACAGACGTGGCCCGTTCCGGCATATGTGGTCTAGATCAGTAAAGCTACAAACGCCATGTGCACTCTCTACGATTCGAGGAAGACTTTTTACATCTGGTCGGCGTTACGCGGCGATGGCCAGCGTTAGACTATCGGTGGAGTCGGTTTAAGGCGGATTTCGCATGCATTCGTCAGGCATATGTTCACATTGATCGAAGGATGTAGAGAGGGCGAATAGGAATTACGCAAATCGAATAATGAAGTCAAAGAAACGCGTAGAAGCGTCCAGACGCGCTAGATTAGAAGCCCACTCAGCCGGATACAATCGGGGGGAGGAATCAGGGAGGGGGCTATGGGGAGGTCACAAAGGCCTAGTACTTCCGAGCCCTGGGGCGGTGGAAGACAATCCAAGGTTTTCTGGGTTTGTGAGTCCCACATGGGCCGCTGCTGGCTGCCAGTAATGCATGCGCATTATGCGTTCCCCGAAAACTTCCAAACAAAAAAGTTCATGCACTACGAAATGGACACACCGCTTAAACACTCCGCACAGTGATTACTGCTAGCACACCTTAATTTCCAAATATAAAAGCTTTCCGCCTAGCGTAATAATGACTTCTTTTAACGTAAAATCTACACACAACTAAGAAGTGTGATAATAACGTATGGCAGCTTTATTTTTTCACTTATTCAAAATGTACGCTCTTTGGATATGTACTGAAATATAAACATAATATGTATGGCAAACATTATAAAAATGGCTTTTGAGTCTTCTCGCTGGAGTTGACAGAGCGATACGGATTTATTTGAGTCGGGTAGATGATAAGGGGGACACGGAACACCACAACGACGGCATTTGCAGTTCTCTCTGGGTTCATGAGGTATAGCAGCACCAGCATAAAAGGCGATGGAATCCGTGAACACTGTAGCGAGTTGTGAGGTGACGACATGATGGTTGCATTCAGCAATACGCACACTATATTGGTAAAACTGTCAAGCAGTCTTCATGGCAAGATAAGGTGGCTAGGTGCAGCAATCTCGAAAAGACAGTACTGCGGCCACCCCTCACAAGGAGCAGAAAGGGCGACTGGATTTTATAATACCGTGGATTTGACAATACCGCCCGATGTGAATCATGCATTTTGAGTGTTAATCTCTATAAAATAAAATGTCTACAGTTAAGTAATGTAGCATAAGTAGTACAAACGTGTTTCTAATGGAGTAAAGCTTTGTTTAACCCCATTTCTAGATTTTGAACCAGCTCTAGTGTCTCTGGCGTAACGAAATCCTGTAGTAACTAATAGAGAAAAGATAAAACGTTGCATTAAACTCCACGGAAAGGCATCCACTTGGCCTTCTCATGAATACTTTTTTATTGATTGCTTTTTAATTAATTGCCATGATTGCTGCTGCCATAATTTAGGTATTATTATCACTTTATTTTAAGCGCAATTACAGACTTTGTTCATATTTGACGTTAAGTTTTAAGTGAGAGCAAATAATGAAATACTTCACAAACAATTCCTATCATTTACATGTGTCCAGTATCCGTTAGTATAAAAATTGCCACTTTTTTAATAAGCGGTTTTCATGCAAAGTCTTCGAGTCAAAGTGTCGTGGTATGATAGCACTTAATGAGATCACATATGGCCCATTAGACAACCTTCATATTTTTGAGATATTAAACTTTTTCGAATTCCGACAAAGCGCCTTTCTAATAGTTGAATACATAAATCTATTGCGAAACGTAGTACAATTTTGCAGTTTCAGCAACAATTCTTCGTTTTGCTTCAAACAAAACAAAGGCCACTCTAATGTGTGGTACCGGGCTGCTGTAGAAGTAACATTTAATAAGATTTATAGCTAATTGTGAAAATAGCTTTAAATAGAACAAGATTTATAGCTAAGGGGGCGCGGCCTGACGCCTGCGCTGAGTACCCAGATAAGCTAGATCAGCATTCAGAAGCGCCAACCGACCGTCAGACAGACAGACAGACCAACTATTATTGTCCTTATCTTTGCATAAACTGTCGTTACCAAGATATTTGTAAGTGGTCAGTTTAGCTCAGACTATGAGAGCCCGCTTAGTTAGTTAGTTGAGCAGCAGCAGAGACATCTTCTTGCCACGGCTTGAAGTTGACGGTTTGCACTCGGTGAACTCAAGGCCATATCGTCGCTTGATGTGCATACACAGCGTCCGCTGTATTAGCTCACCAACTCGATACACCTCGTTCTGCTCTGTCGAACTTAGCCAAAGTGACACCCGAATGACGTGACGTTTTCGCGTCAGGTAAAGGCCGTTGACGATCGAAGCAAGCTCGCCAAGCTCGGCCCCGCCAACGATAAGCATACACAGCTCATTCCAGACTTCATCCGCCTGATGGTCGTTCAGCGCAGAGCAAATATTCCAACGACCGCCCTAATGAGGATGATGATAGTGGCATGCACAAAATGAGAAAAACAACACACAATTTTAGAAATGTTATATATATATATATATTTATACTTGTGCCCTAAATGTTTTATGAGACTGCTCTAATGAGTATGTACCTTTTTACTTTTTATTCATATTCAATTTATACCGCAATATTATATATATATATATATATATATATATATATATATATATATATATATATATATATATATATATATATATAAACAAAAATTGGCTAGCAAGCAAAAGAAACATGCTTTAGCCATCGAGAAACTTAGCAAGTGTACAAGTCATGCATGCTAGGAGAAAAATACACATAGAGCAGCCATGATCCCACCGGCTGACAACAAAGTCCTCCCATCCAGCTTGAGAACAGGCTCATAATAGTTTGGTAACCAGCTTTTCCAGCTTTCATGTTAAGGCAAAAACGGTTTATTGTAGTAAATATCGGCATGCAAAAACGACCACTTGGACCTCGCCTGCGGATTGTGGGAAAAGGGCTAGTGGCAAATAACGAATTTAGAGGCGGTGTTGAACCAACTGTGAAATAGTAGGGGTCAAAATCGAAAAACCTACTAAAGAACATACTAAGAGCACATGAACGAAAGCCAACGATTTTAAAAGGACACCATCAAGAGGAACCAATACAGCAAATAACAATCAGAGTAATGTTAGCGCGAAAGAGGCAATCGTTCGGCTAGAAATGTACGTACCATGTAGGTAGAGAAAAATTATAAAATACTTTAACATGGTAATACTATTCTTGCAGAGCATTCTTACGCCGGACCATTCGGGTTTAGAGTGTAGACATGTTGACATAATTCAGAAGGCAATGCCACGTGCCAAATGCGTGGTGCTGAGTAGGTAATAATTAATTATTTTGCAATGCGGCGCATGAAGGATTCGGTGCAGGTGTACGAGCAAATTGTGAGACAAATCATTCTGCCAAAAATAATTCTGCGCCTTTAAAGGTTTGACACTCAATTGATGTGATAGGCAGTATCTCAAATTGCAGAGTTTATACTTTGTTTTTATTTTTCTTGTGGCTATGCTACATATGCATCGTGATGATAACTAAAAGGCGCAGTCTATTTATGCGACAAATGCCAAACTTTCAAAAACACCATTTACATTATTGATATGTTACACTGTATTTCGATGTGCCAAACGTGACGCGGTAGTGTAAAAATAACAATGCATCTCTGTTTTGATGAGTATACAGTAAGCAAAGTCAATTGTACCCCCTAGGTAAGTAGTTTGGGTGGATTCGGAGGGATGTTTGACGAAATTCTGTCTGTATTTCCAGTCCAGCTTATAATCACCCTCTCGAAATATGATCTGTTATGAACGTTTCTGCGGATTTACATTTTCGTTAGCTGGGTCTTCCCACTCCGGTCGAATGTTTTTCTTGAACAAGTTGTAGCTATAGCGATCCACCTGCGACGGTGGTAGGAGATAGTTGAATAGCCGCCAAAAGTCTGGTACCGTTGAAAAGCTGCCCACTTGTTTAATTGCCTTGTTCCAATCTTTCTCGGCCAAATCGGTCACCCAAAACGTCCAACTGTATTCCAGAAGATAGAGACTTCTTTCCGGGCGTGCACGAAGTGCGTCACGTTCCAGTGCAGACATCCTCGCCTGGCTGTTCTGATCTGCAGCATTTTTCCTACTTGGAGCTAAAACAAACGGTACCACATAAATTCAGACCGGCCATTAGTCTAAGTATCAGTGCATTAATGCGTTTTCATCATACCTTTCAACCAACCTCGCAAACTCACGACAGGCACATTACAGTCCTGTATCTTTTTGGGCAGGCCTAAATTTCCTTGATGCTAGTAGAGTGTCGACACAGACATACTTTACATCATGTTAGTAATCATTGCACACGCGTCAATGGTGTTAGGTGCCTGCACCCTCAGGCTTCATGTGGACTACCATAAGACGCCATTGCTACAGAGTAGCTGATAATGAGCTAAAAACGATGAACGCGCACTTGTGTTCGGCAGGCACATTTTCACCTAAACTAGGTTCATCTGTCGTACAGCGGCAGATACAGAGACAGCAGTATCTGGATCATGGAGCATAAGTTCGGTATAGGCAAATGAGTGCGACAAATAAGCAGAGAATTTGAAAAAGGCTTTCTTATAGTTTAAACTTCATGAAAAGCGCACAGAGCTCAGAAAACAAACTGGGCAAATACAACTATTTGAATTGTACAACAAATAGTCACATATGCCCGATTCGCTCAAATGCGTATGAACATGTAATACGTTTGCCTCACCGTCGTTATTATTGCACGTATATTTAGTAGGACTTTAATAGTTAGGCTTGATTAGCAGACAAACTGCCCGTCCACTTGAGAAACAAGAACAAGGGGTACGGGGAGTCGCAGAGCATATGCGTCCTTGAAGTGACCAACTAGTTTGAAGTTCTGGCAGATTTACCTTACTAGAATTCATGGACCGAAACAAAATTAAATGCATTGCTTCTCATCTGTATGTCGAAACAAAAGTAATATTATTGGGGCAAGGCTGAAAAATATTGTTCTACACTCTTGCGTCGAAAACATGTAAATTCTTGCTGTTGAAATATTGTCTTAACACAACTCTGAGCAATGCCTATTATTCTACAATTAGTACTACTACTACTACTAGAATGTCAACATCATCACGATATGGTTTGATTGAATTTGAAACATGAATGATTAGGTTTTTCTCTTCTTCAAGGCAGGCTTCTAGGCTTTCGAAGCAGTGCATATGCAACTTACGGGTGCATGTCCGTGGCGAAGCTGCAGGAGAGACCTGGGCTGATCCGATGCCACTGTCGGGCCGGCTGCTACTCGCACCACCACCACCACCACCAGAACCGGTGGCTGATTTCACGTCATCGAAAAAGCCACTGACACCCTCGGAAAGCCTCTGGCCCTTCTCAGATTTTGCGGGCGTCTTCGCGCGCAGCACCATTGAGCTATCACAAGCGTTCACGTGACACTACGAAATAGCAATGCGAACTAGTAGTAATAATAACAATTAGCAATGCTAGTGAGTTAGCACTGATGAGACAGATTGTTTCGCCGGACAGACGAACGACACTAGAGGCAGCTCTCGAGGCGCTACCTTTTGCATTGATGAAATAGCTCTTGCAGAATGAAACAACCGATCAATCGGGCCGAGACATCAACCTTGTAACTAGTACGCTGCAGAGGCTCGTTTCATAGCGGTTTATGGCCTGACTGCGTGCAAGTCAGACGAAACTGGTACCGAGACACGTAATTGCAGCATGTAAGCATGAGTATTGCCAAATCGTAGGCACGTTGGCCGTTAAGTTTCTACATACCCAGCACGTCGCGTATGAGCGAGAGTGCGTGCAACATGCATTTGTGCATGTTGCGCGCTAAACCGGAGACAGCCGCACACAATAATAAGCGGACGACGGCAGCTCGCTAGATTAGCTTGTACAAGCATTAATCTTAAGCCAAAGATTTTTCTCTAGCACATAATAAGAAACGGCGACAGCAACAGCGAGGAAACTGCCTAATGAAAGAGCGTATAAAGAATCTTGTGTGCTATGTTTGCACTAATCTGCAGCCTGCTACCTACTCGTAAAAACGAAACCATCTTCTACCGAACTAGTTAACTAAGATTGCGTAGTAATATGTCCTATAATATGTCCAGCAGTTCAGTCGATAGCCGAACCAGACAGACGGTAGAAGATTTGCAAGAAGATGAGTCGTATCTGATGTATATATATTGTATATATATTTATATACATTCAGCAGCCACGCTTTGGCTTGTCACTTTTTCTTTAACCGTGGTTCAGTACCTAGCAATATTACTTACCTTGCTTATTTAACACTATTCATGCGTAAACTAAAAGAACAGCGTGTTCGTTCAAGGACGCGCAATGCTTAACAAGATCATTACGACGCATGCTATAGGTCACGTAGCGTAGAAGCTAAACATTTGTTTGGGCAAAGTTACGAGTGGATATACATACTGTATAACGCGGTAATATTTTAATGAGGCCTGCATTCTGTCAATTATCAAAGTGCCAATATACCGTTGTGACTAAAACGTTTATGCTAGTCAAACAGTATATACATGCAGTATATATATATATATATATAGAGAGAGAAATGAAGATAGCTCTTTTTAGGCAGCGTTAACCGTCTAAGTTTCTAGTGTAATGCGCACTCTCTTTTATTGAGATAACTATGTTCCTCGCATTTTCCAATCTTGGCCGATTATGGTCCATTCCGACATTCATTTTCTCTGAATTAGGACCCATAAAAAACGATTTAAGAGTGGCCGGTTCAGGTCATGAATCCACGACCTCCAGAATGTTTTCCTTTATATATATATATATATATACCAAACAATATATTGATTTATTAAGAATGCAAATGGAGCTACAATTGTCTCCCGCAAACGTGTGCACTAGGATGTTACTCGTATAGAGTGGGTTGGGACCACTTCAGCAGCGTGCCCCGGACGGACGCCGCGTTTCCGCGTTGGACGTCGAGGTCGAGGCGCTGTCTCAAGAAAACCGCAGATCTCTTGTCTCCGGTTGCGAGGTTCAGCTGCTCACCGACTCTGTGAAGGAGTTTGCGAGTGAGGTTGCCTGGACCGCCCAAGGTCTCGAACGCTAGCGGTTGAAACTCATGTGGGTAACCTATTGAGGCGTATTTTGCGAGCTTCTTCGCCTCGGCTAGATTACCAGCGTGGCCTGCTGAGATCGCCCCGCCACCGACCATTGAAGGTGCTAATGAGTCGGTCACTGTGGCGTCCCAGACAAGCATCCTGCCCCTGCTGAAGGGGGTTAGAGTCATCCCGTCAGGGCGTTTGCCGTTGTCGGCGGAGAGACCCTGGGGCTCTAGGATACAGGCAAATCCGCTAGATCGGAGCGCTCGGCTAACAGTGTCGTTAATGCTGGCATGTCTGGCCCGCCGCCCGGCACTCATGATGCACGATAACCCATGATGGGCTAACTTGTCAACAGGTTGACCACATTTGCATTGGTGGGAGGACACAAGATCACAGCCGAGCCGAAGTCCTGCCCCAATTCTGGTCGTCTCATCGTCCAAAAGGGTGCCCAGTGGGGCGCTTGGAAGCGCATGCAACCAGGCCCCGGATCCCTTAGCGGCGACCGCCCGGAGACGAGCCTTTGCAGAGTCGTCCGTGGCGCCCGTGAGTAAGCCGCAATACACTTTTTCGTGTAACAACGCGCTCCAGTCGTGTTGGCTCCGTGGGTTATCCGGGGCACCACTGCAAATTGTCTCCAGCTCCTCTTGTAGGCGTCTTGTATGGTCGTTGTACTGAACAGCGCCGGCCTCGTCTAGAAGTGCGATGGCGTTGTCCTCGGATCGGAGAAGGGAGGAGACTATAGCTGGCCCAGCCGAGATGAGTGGATCCGGAATCCCCAGGCCTCCCTTGGAGATGGGTAGTTGCGCCTGCTTTCGAGCGGGAGGTGCCAGCGATAGATTAAGGAGAGACTCGAGGGTGTTCAGCGTTAACTCGTTCAATGGACGAAGGTCGTCCAATCGCCCTGTCAGATCAGCTCCTCGGAGAAGGTGGGTGACCTTGGTGGCTGAAAACGACGAGCGAAGTAAAAAGAGAGCGCGATGAGCGCCGAGCGGGGTGAGGTTATTAGCGACGTCCTTTAAAACGTTTTGCCATTTTTCGAGAGCGCGTGTGAGCCCCTGTGGTCGCAGGGGGACTCCCAGAAGCTCCAGGTCGTGGTCGAGGGTGATCTTACAACCCGGAAATAAAGCTTCAAGGGGACGGAGGTCGGGCGCCTGCGCACTATCACCCGTAACGAAAATTTCGCACTTCTCGGGATTCAGTTCCAAGCCAGAAATCTGGCGAAATTCGAGCAGGCGCCGGACGTCTTCAGCGACCATGTCTGCGTCTCCCCCTAGCACACCATCATCAAGGTACCAAATGTTTAGTGAGCTTTTAAGGGAATCGACCAGCTCTTTAATGCTCAGGCAGAACAATGGAGGGGCCAGAGGATCACCCTGTTGCAGCCCCGTGGCCAAGGATATGAGATCGTCTGGGAGAACCAGGTGAGAAGAGTAGCGGTACGCTTGGTAGACGTAGTGTGCCAACTGGGGGCAGTGCGCCCCGACCGTCTTCAACAGGTGATCCCGTCTTACAGTGTTGAAGGCATTCCTGAAATCTAGCTTTACGAGAACCCCAGGCAGTGAGCGTGAATCGATGAAAGCTCGGGCGGCATGCACGGCGGTCTCGGCCCCGGCTTGTGCAGCAAAGCCAAGCTGGTGAGAACCAGTCGCCTCGCGGATCCTGTCTCTGGTTCTATTACAAGCAATCTTTACGGCTAGCCTGCGCAAGGTGGAGGAGCAAGCAATTGGCCTCACTGACCCATCTTTCTTCTGTATGGCAAAAGTTTGGCTCCAAAGATTATGGGTCGCAGTTGAGGTGGAGGGACGCC
>QVRM01003456.1:0-67500 GCA_003439945.1 Dermanyssus gallinae | reverse complement strand
TGTTCAACTTTATTTCCCATTTCGAGACAAAGCATTCAAATTGTACTGTACGGCGGCAAAGTCTTTTACCAACCGTTGCACCCCTTGGGATTATGTACAGACTGCGGCTCTTTAAGCGCATTGGCAAGCGAAGTACTCGCTTCATGTATATTGTGAAACATTTTTTAAGCAAACCAAAGCTTGCCCGAAACTTCAGCAATTAACGACCACAGATAACGTTATCTGCTGCAGCCTTTTCTTGTCGAAACTAGATTGCGTTCGTCTTACGTGAATTTAAAAGTCCTTTAAGGTAGGCTTTAATGTCGCCGATAATACGCCAGAGGGCCCGCCCGCGTGGTTTTCTCAAGGTAATCCTTAACGAAGAAAATGAAAAACATTGTAAGACTGGAACTACCCACCCCAGCTTATCGAAACAAATCAACCAGTAAATGGCAGGAGGCTTTCTCAAAGGCGTTTGCACAGTCGATGAAGACTGCATATAAGTGACTCCGGGTTTTTCAAACACCCGCTCAACCTCTAACTGGCGTACACGGAAAACGCGCTGTATAGCTCGGCCCTTCCTGAACCTGAATTGCAGCCGTGGAAGAGCCCTTTTCGCAGCTAGAGACACTGTCTCTGTGACTATCTTGGCGGAACTCTTTTTGAGAGTGCGTTCTGGCACAATACCCCGATATAGATGTGGATCGTCCATAACATATCAGCTCTTCCTCAGAAAAAAAAGCGTGAGCCTCACATTGTTGCGAAAGTTTGAGCCTTCGTTCCAACTTCGTGAATAGACAACAAAAATGGCTTGTCAATATTGCTAACTCTGCCCAATGCTTGTAGTATATCCTGTCTGAAACACTACTCTTTCAATTGGGCAGACATCGTAGTACGGCAGCAATTTCACCATCCTTGAAGAGCAACGGGAGAGGTACCTTTCTATTATGAGCGGTTGCTCGATAAATGGTTCAAAAATCGAGGCATGCTCATCCGGCAGCGAAGCATTTAGGTGCTGGCGAACCTGCTGCTACGTTATGCCGTACATACTTTTATACCAGCGGCGAATCAGAGAGACGTAGGGCGCAGCCTTTGCTCTCCCAAGGAGGCGCGCCTCTTCCTCCTCTTAGTGCCGAAGCTTACTATCTGTGAGTAGCTTCTTATAGGATGACCAACGTTCTCCATAGACCACCTTTGCTCAGCCATTCTCTGGGCGTCAACATGTAGCGTCTTTAGTCGTCGTGAGTCTGACAACCACAATTTAGACACTCGTAATGAGCCGTGTTGCCTGTGGATCGTTACTGGGTTTATATGTGCTTTCTCCGGCAAAGGTATGAAGTAGCAGGGTAATAACAACCTTGTCCAACAAATACAACCAGCAAGGCCAAAACTCAAACTTGCGCTTGGTTTGCTCATCATAGTTGCCATGGCAACGTCCCGTTTCGAAGGGTGTATTAGCCGCTTAAGCCATCGCCGCTGCTACCTATGTTTTAGGTACGAGGCCTGAAACATCGGGAAGGAATACGGACCTAGTTGGTTTGCAAGTCTCACACTTGTCCACGACACGACCATGGCCGGGCACGCGCAGAAACACCTGCACTAAAATTAAAAAATGTTTTAGGAGGTTGTTTTTCATTTTAGGCCATCCTCCGTCCCCAACAGGCTTGGAACTTAGTCTGAGGCATATCTTCAATGCACTGAGCGCAGGGCATGTTCAAATAGGGTTTCCTCAACAGTCCTTGTAGCAGCATGGCCGCTGACTCTCAGCGGAATGGTTTAGCATCTAATCTCAATAAGCATCGCTCAAAGAAAACTTGATCAACAACAGGGATCGAACCGGCGACACCCCGGTAGATGACAAACATGACTAACGCATTAGTCCCCTAGGCCACGCCGCCACCTACTGGATGGTGCTGGCAGACCAGAATGTTAATAACCTCGCATTTTAAAATTTCATCAGACGTTGTAGAAAATGGAACAGAAGGTCAATAATGCTTCTTCAGCCTTGGTAAGCGCACGTGAATTGATAACGCTCATTTGTACAAAACAGATCTCTGCTACGTAGGAGGTGTATTAGCTCATCGCCTTTTCCGTCGGCGGCGCCACTGTCTGTACGACAATTGAAGTCACCGCATCCCAATGTGGGCAACTGAGGCCTGGCAAACTTGCACTGACAGCGTCGGCTACATCGATATCTTTGTACTGAGATGGCAAAAGATCCACTACCGCCTGGTTTACGGAGGCGTATGTCTCCTTATTTTAAAACCATAGAACCATTCCTCGCCTGCTTAAGCTCCATATCGGCCTGCATACCTATTTATTTTTGTTTTGGACCAAATTTTGTCTGAACCAGCATTACCCTTTCTCCCTCTTATTGTCTCCTGCCTGTTTTTGGGCATTGAGCAACTGACAGTGCTCTTCATTTCGACATGGGATGCCTTTAAGGCCTCTTGGTTTTCCAAAGCTATTGATAGACTAGATTTCCCGGTGTGAGAACTCGCATTTTGCTGCACCCTAGTATTAGGATGTTTGAGAACGAGCTCATGAGGTATTTCCGTAGGGTGGGCTACGGGTCCCCTTATTTGGAGTCCCGCCAACCAGTCCGCCCCCTAAAAAGAGCTGATAACCTCTCTCAGGCCCTGGTTTCTTTTCCTTGCTCTGTAGCATCGCTTCCTCCCGTGTTTCTCTTTTCTGCAGTCTCACTTGCTTTACGTATAAATCTACTTAATTATTTTATAAAATACGTAATTTATATATATATATATATATATATATATAAATTATTTTATAAAATACGGCCTTTATATATATATATATATATATATATATATATATATATATATATATATATATATATATATGGGCCTCCTTGGTCTACTCTCTGGCTGTCGTGTTGTTGACAAGGCTGACCTGGAGCTGCTAGGTGTGCCCTTGTTGGCGCATGGGATTGCAAAAGCACTAGCCGGCTGGAAGGACAAACTGGACTTTGCCACAGGCAGACTACCTCAATTGGAGGCCCACTGTGGCCTCTTTCTCCTTAGAGCTTGCTTTTCAGCCACGATGTTAACACACCTAGTTATAGGTTGCAATTTATCTTCATCGCCTTAACTTTTACGTCCCTTCAATGATTTTAGCTTAAACACTTCAGAGGAGGTACTAAACCTTCAGCTTACCGCTGTAGCAAGAAATCGGGTCATGCTTCCGGTCTCTCTAGACGGCTTAGGTGTACCGGATGATAAGGTTACATGCCCCACCCTGTCTACGAATAGGGACTCTTTTGGATGACGAGACGACGCGTACTAGCACAGGACTGCGGCTTGGTGTTGACCTAGTCGTTTCTCACGATGTCATTGTGGTTACCTTGTGAACGCGTTGGCTCATCATGGCTTGTCATGCGCCTTAAGCGCAGGCCGAAGAGCACGCCACTCGGCTTTAAATGACACTTTCGGTTGAGCACTGAGGTCTGCTGGCTTTCCGTATGTACTAGAACCTCCAGGTCTATCCAGAGAAGTTGGAAAAAGGTCTGACGGCCTTACTCTAGCCCCCTTTGATCGTGGTCGCATGCTTGTTTGAGACACAACTATAACCGACTCATTAGCCCTTTCGATGGTCGGTGCAGGTGCGGACTAGGCAGGTCATGCGTCCAGATTAGCAGAGGCTAACAAATGTAGAAAATACTCTGACGTTGGTTATCCGCACTAATTTTGTCCGTTGGCTTTCGAAACAATGGGATGACCAGGCCCGCTTACACTCATGTTGAACTAGCGCGTGGGCAGAAGCCATAACCTTTCCACGGGAAACTCGAGATGGTCGGAACTTTTGCGTGCGAGGCTGTCGCTCGACATTTAAATATTATGTACTTCAACTGTACACACTGACTTATTGACTTAGTCTGTCGAACCTAGGAAGAGTACGTAGGAAAGAAAAGACAATCGTCTGTGGTGCGGTATTACCCTGCCTGCTCTCCTGTGTCAGCTGTAGTTATTATCTATCCCAGGTTGCAATTTAAAGCCATAGACCGTCCAAGTAGATAACCTTTGGGACGTCTCTCATACTTATTCTTATATACCCTCTCGGCTTCACACTCGCCAGCACTTGGCACCTAGCCCCGACAGTCATGTGTCTACCTGGACGTGCTTAGACATAATATGTATGCATATATTTTTTAGAAGAATAATGTGAAATTACATTACACCTGCTCAGTATCAGTATACTGAACAGTGTAAGATAGAATGGGTGACCGGACGAGGTATTAAGCATCATTAGCTCATCTAGATAAACCCCATCTTTTCGAGAGGTGTTCAGGTCATGGTAGTGTCTATGGAGCCGGCCTCGAACAAGGTCCTGCTGAGGAAGCTTGCGGCGCAGTTTTTCTCAGTCTCTATATTAAATCGATTGGACGCCGGAAAAGTTGTACTTTTTAAATACACTGCAAGGAGACTGAGATTATGAGGAAGGTCTGCTTTAAGCCCGGACCACATGTTTGAGAATTGCAAAGCGGAGGCACCGAGATGCCATATTTTCGAAGTGATTGGGCGTTGCGCAGTCAGCATGGCTTGTCCTTCTACCGGAGCAATTTGCAGAACCTCAGGGAGTCCCGAGGAATACAGGGATTCGTAAAAAGAATTGGAGAGTTTACCAGAGAGAGGGACAGCCTAAAGAAAGCAAACGAAATGAAGGATGGAAAACGCAAAAGGGAAAATGCATGATGTTTGCTCATGACCCCGAAGGCAACTGGACAGTTGTCGAGAAAGGTCCTAATTTTAAAGATCCCCTAGGGAAACCTAAATCGTTGTCAGACTACCCATGACCCACAAATAACACTTTTTCCCAAAAGGAAATATTTCTGGGTGAATTTGAAGTATTTCTAGGGCAACTTGTCGAAAGTATTACCGGTCAGGGGCTACGGGACTTGTAATCACTGGAAAACTCAATGCCGCCAGCACGGCACTGAGGAGCCAGCACATACCCTGGGATATGTGCTGGCTCCTCAGTACTGAACAGCAGAAAGAAGCCAATTATTCAATTCTGGGGGAGGCTGCTACTTTTCAGAAACGACCTGACAGCTTCTTCTACAGCTCTAACTCGCGTTAATGGCGCGTTGCGAAGGATCAAACGGGTATGTCTGTGATCACAGACATGAGTGATCACAGACATACCCGTTTTAAGCTCCGAATACCCAACTCACCCTCGGCATGCACGAGTAAGCGCTTGCAGATGCGTAGACTCGACAAGAAAAGTTTAAGGACTGAATTAAACGATGGTTCTGGCCGGCTTACAAATAGCCAGTAGGCAAGCATCAGCTTGCTGCTGTGCTCATTGCCGCAAAGTTATCTCAAGGAGAATGGTAGAGACGCCCCTCCCACGGCTTTGACGAAATGCCAAGTTAGTTTCGAATTGTGTTTGATGCAGGCCGCGTAAGGGTGATATTTCAGTTCTTCCAGTGACAATAAAGCAAAATGATAACCGCGTAAACACGTTTTCTCCGGGAACTTAACTGCAATGGAAATGAAGCCAGGATGCAGTTTACAAAGCCTATTCACCAGCGTACAGTACACAGTACGAAGCAGGTGCCAACTTGTAAGTCCAAACTTGTGATTGCTGATCGCCGATTAAAACTGCGCGAAATAGTAGAGGTCGTGGGCATTAATCATGGTGCGGCACATCAAATTCTGACAACCCGACAGTTCCGGAAAGCAATTTAGAACCTTTAGGACAAAATCCGCAGGACTTTTTGGCTGATTCTTAGCCGTTGGCAGGAGCTGGGTTCATTACTTCAGTCCAGAACGAGAAGATCTCACCAATAGACTAAACGCAGCAAAAGGTCTTCCACCAGAAAAAAAAATAAGTACAATTCGACCGGGAAGGTTTTGGCGACTCTTTTCAGGGATATAAAAGCTAGTCGGTTAGTCAGCTTCATTTCTAGAGGAAGAGAAATCACTGAAAACCACTAAGAAGTACTTTTAAAACAGTTTTTGGGAGGACTAACTGGGGAATGTGGTACGCATACACGGGCCTTCAATCCACTAAAAACTAGTCATATCCGCCCACTCCTCTCAGCAGGAAAGTGCTGTTAGCGTTACTGCAAACAACTGGGGGGGAGGTGTAATAGCCCAGTTCACTGGTCGCGCCTGCCCCCGCAGCAAGAGAGGACGTCGAGATGCACATGCGGATAACTCGTTCTTGCTCTATTAGAACACGCTTGATAACAGTCGCAACTGTGTACCAGTCGTTGTTGAAGTGACGTTTTCATCTCTGTGACTAGAGTGGGTCGGCGAAGTGAAGTCGGCGGGGTGCAGCCGCGAGATTCTGGAGGGGTCGGCTGGAGCTCCCGGCGGGACAAATTAGGACAGTATGTTTCGCTATGTGTTCCATCGCATTGCTGCAGTGAAGAACTTTCGGGCTGGCATCCTTGACGATTCGGTAGAGGTAGAAGCCAAATTCCCCCTGTCCCGTGAGCACATCTGTGATATGGTAATCTATTTCCCCTCCAGCGCGATCAGACCATGCCCTTATGTCTGTGAGAAACGTCTTTGTTTGCGCATATTGTTTCACCCTTCTAATGCATCGGGAATCAGACGAGCGAGGTTCTTAACCGCCTTGAAAGCTTTCCAGCGCGCATGCCATAGGAGAGAATGCCATTTAAGGCCTCTCTCCAAAACGACTTTGAGGTGCTAAACGGAATTGGACATGCTGATGACCTGCCTCTTAAAGCAGGTCACCAGCAATTTGCAAAAGCCCCCAGTGCTTACGTTCCAAAAGTATTGCCTCTCTTTCTGCCGGCGCGAAGACTCCATCTTGAACGCCACATCCTCGAGAATTTAGTTTGTATCCCGCTCGAATCGTTAGCCAACGTAGCCAGGATAAAAACAGGAAGGTTGTCTGCGAATGCTAGGAACTCGGCTCCAAGTTGGAGGTTTCGTAGTCGGAGCACCTCGTGGTGCAGCGGTCATGACAGCGGTCTGAGAATGTATTCTTGCGGCACTTCAGTTATCATGTTGAACTCGAAGCATTGGCACGTAATAATCCTTTCATCTAGGTAGTCCTTTCATCGGGGACTTTCCCTCTTTGATCTGTATTGCGGCGTTAATTATCTCCAGTCTGGTCATGGGTTGAGCTTTGTCTCTGACGTCTCTCAGATAGCAAAAACGATTGAACGGATGTGGCTAGGAAACAGCGCGGAAATTAATTATGGTTTATTAACACCCAGGTTGGGTAAATTATGAATTAGTACATCAGTCTCAATTAGTGGTTGTTCTACATCACCAGATCTTCTTTCGTCTTGCGAGTTCAGCTATTGACTGCACTGCTGGACATGCTGCGGCATGGTATCTATCACAATGGCCTAAGCATCTCGCGCATCTACAACACTCCTAATTACTGTGGAATTTTTGTGTGCTGCATAACACGTGATGGAAACCGTGGGCTGCAAATGCCGTAGTTAGATGTCTATTCTTATATCCGGCTGCTTGCCAGGTTGTACTCCTCATTGCTATCGTCGTATATATTTCTTTGTCTATGTCCTTTACTTTTTCCCCCCACTTCGTAGTGTAGGCCACGAACGCCGTCGTCTTAGGTAAACCCCATCGTACTTGTAATTACTGTGTCATTAGAGCCCTCTCCTCTAAAATATGAACTATTTTTTCCTACAAGAATTAGCTAACCCCAAACCCCTCTTCATGAAGAAAAATCGAACTCTATCTAGTAACTGTAAATCTGCCTCTCCTAATGTCTACCATTTAAGTGAAATACCAAATGTTGCGGTTGGTTCTACTTTAATCTTGAAAAGGGCGGACGCGGTATGTATTGACAACATTTGCGGGTTTTTAATTGCTGCTGTCGCTCGAATGGCTTTTCCTACTCTGCCTTCAATATGCTTTCGGCAACAGTTATTATTTGACATTATACCCCCAAATAGGTTTATTTAAATTATATATTCAGGTTAATTAATTTACAAAATTTACAAAATTTACCCCTGGCTCGAAGAACGTCGTCAACAGCGCGGAAATTATTCTCGCCCGAAAGCGTATTTTTTCTTTGGAGGCTCGGAACGCTTCTAATGAGCTTGTGAGGGCAATCCTACGGGTCATCTTCGATCTTTCCTAGCAAAGCGCACCACGGCGAGTCCTTACTCGTACCAATCTCCATCTTTAAAATAATGCGGGCCTCCTTGTACCTGTTCGAAAGGTGAAGCATTATGTCGTTTAGTACGTGATATTCGCTTGGCCCGGGTGAGCTGACGCCAGGTGCCGATGCATAGCACGGCGAAGACCAGCAACCGCCTCGTTCCTCTAATATTTAGCTTTAACTGGGGGTCGGCGATGTGTGTACAGATACGAAGACCGTTTCACTAGGATAGCAGCTTTTAGTAGGTATTGCAGAGTCTCGGCTGTGATTGGCGGACCATTTCGGAAGATTAGCTTGTCCATACTTTGGTCTAGCTCTTCAGGGCTCTTTCATCGTAGGCTTGGCTGCGAGAACGGGCTCATGATCATACCAAAGAGAGACAAGGGATTTAGGAGAATGTCGAACTTCAGCATTGCGCATTTCGCAAGCCTACGCCTGACCCCAACGGCAAATCGTCAGCTCGATCACAAAGCCTCTACCGACCCCGTAGTGTGTTGGTTGGTCCCCAATGTTGCACACGACGAGATCCTCGACGCCGAGCCAGTCCAGGAGGGCAGTGCCACGAGCCGTTGTTACCGGAGATCCCCCAGTTGTCGAGGTTGCATCGAAGTCGCCTGTGATTGTTATAAAACAGGTGTTACATTGTCTGAGGAGTGCAGGTTCGTCAAGTAGGGCACAAAGGTCATCTACGGACCTTTTAGGGCAAGAGTAAAAACGGCTCACCTCCTCAATTTCGATTCATGACAAAGTACGATTCGAACTCAAGACTTAAGTGTGGAATGGGGTGTGTTCGTTAAGAATGGTGTAGGTTGCGCGAGCTAGGTCTTAAACCTACGCTGAGGCCCGTTGCTTCGCAAGCCGCATGTTCGGTCCACTGAGAAGGCAAACATCCGTTAATTTTCTGGCCGTTAAAATATCTAGCATATTATTGAATTATCTGCTTCCGTTGCACTTTAGCTGGGCTACTTTAAGATGCCTGGTCATTTGCATTAAATTATTTTGCAGCCCTCTCATGTGTTGCGGGGGATCGGGTAGCTCTCTTCCACGCATTTGCGGTCAAAGATGTAAAACCGTCTTTATTCATGATAGCGCCAGTATACAGGTCTATTGATGCTCGCGTGTTCCCGTGTAGTGCTTGCAGTGGTGTTCCACCCTATCACTACCGTCGAACCTTCTCAATCTTCTGACGGAAAGCGGAAGAGGCCGCCGAGTTTGCTGCATCCCGGCCTGGAGTCTCGCAGTTATAGCAGGAAAGCGCAGCGTTACCGTCTTGTGAGATATTACTGAGGCCGCCGCAAATATGGCAGCGCTTCTCCGTGACTGGGTCGAAAGAGCAAGAGTGGGTGATGTGGCTAACTCTCTGGCAACGTTGGCATGTAGGAACTCTAATCTAATCTGAAATACCGTAGGTCGACCATCCAAAACTAGATACGCCTGATCTGTAGGGCTTTAACATGATCGGCAACAGTGAGGCGCACTATTGTCGTCCATCGTCCGTCGTCTCCCCATATATTTATGCGATCTCCGCCATACACGAGTATCCTGAGCCTAGATATGCTGAGCAATCTACTAGTGGTATAAAAACTGTAAAGACTCGTTAAACTAGGTGTGTTGCGTTTCAGGGGTACTATATTGAATAATACAATTGAATGGCCTTTGTCAGGTCATCGCTTGTGTTCCATGCTTTCAACTGCTTGATCACCTAGTTATTCTAACGATTGTCGCGGGACTCTTAGATTGTAGACCCCTTTGCAGTAAGAGTAAAGACCATGCCAGTGTTAGGGCGGCGAAACACGCCGAGGACATGCCAGTGTTAGTACCGCTAAAACTACCACAGTTGATAATGTTATGTTATATAATCACACATATATAAATATATATATATATATATATATATATATATATATATATATATATATATATATATATATATATATAGCATAACATTATCAACTAAAGAAATAGTCAGACACATTGTTGCTTTCGTTCACGACCGATTTCAGAGCAAGCAGATAGTCCCTCTACCTAAATCAAAAACCAAATTAGAAGCGGCCAGTTTTGGTCGTCATAATTTATATTTACACATACTCTTCAAATAATATATATATATATATATATATATATATATATATATATAGTGCGCTCTTAACCAGTATTTGCGCCTAGCCTCCTGCTTCAATCGGCCAGCTGTCATTTTCTAGGCCAGCAAGTGGCAAGGCGTGGCCTAACATGTGCTTGCGAATCGATCATGTTATTGATTATGAAAGCCAAGGCGCATTGCACTGCGGTTAGTTACATCGACGACTGTCGGCGTTCCTCACTGTCTGCGTGCTGCACTCTATGGAGGGAGCTCCATGGGTGAGGTGAGGTGAGGGGAGAGTAGAGGAGATGGCAACACCGGACTGCTTTATTTTGGTGGGCCTTCCCTTGCGCTCCGCTGTTCCGCTAACCTCCGCTCGCTACCAGACACAGAGGAAACAGCCAGGTCGAGAGGGCTAGCGGGCGCGGAATACACACGCTATATATCTGCGCAAAGAACACACGAGAGAGAGGAAGGGAGAGGGAGAGAGAGAGATACAGAGATGCAGGCTCCAATTGTCTTAGTTGCAGTCGAAACACCACTCGTTCGGCTTTGTGTGTATGTATGACTAGACGGAGTTCAGGCTGTCGTGTACTGGTGGTGCTATCCTAAACCTCATCGTTTTGAGGGCAAGAGCCTGTTGTTCGTCGACGTGAAGGAGCGTTTTATTCACAGTGTCTCGCACTTTATGCCCCGCCACGATAGCTTCGAACATTCACTGCCCCGCCACCCAGCAATGATGATCATGATGATGATGATGATGATGGTGATGCAGCTTTACAATGAGTGGAAGAAGACCACATGAGCGTTTCTGTATTCGCGGAACACGAACTGTAGTAGTAGTCGTAGTAGTAGTAGTAGAACTAACCGTATGAATAGTGTACCCAGATCGGTTCCACCGTGAGATCTGTGGACGTGCGGCTGGCAGTGAGTAAAGCGTGTAGCGTACAAAATGCAATTGGCTTTCGAAGGACCTTAACAGCGACACCGCAACTGCGTCAGCGCACGTCTGTATATGAGTTTCTTACATAGGTAAATATGCGCCGAATTGAGCTCACCGTATGGAAATCGACTTTCCTCTTGTTTAACGACTGTCTAACGAAAAGCAGCTCAAAGATAACAAGTGAGTAACTACTGGGTGGAATCGTCTAAAACAACAACATTAACTTAAGCCCCGAGTTACAACTCCTGATAATAACAACTGCAAAAAAAAATTCTACAGTAAACACTTGTATGCGCTCTGAGATAACAATATGTTTACATATATATTTATATATATATATATATATATATATATATACATATATACTATATATATATATATATATACATATATATATATATATAGTACTATACGTATATCAACTAATCATATATACTAGACCACATAGACACGTACGTATGTGATTATCTGTTTCTACATAATCCACTTAGAGGTTCGCTACTATACCGGCTGTGTAAAAAATAGAAAGCTCCTACGTCTCAATGATTAGAAATGGCAATACGCTTTAAATGATTATAATTGAAAACATGCTTGCAAAGACACATGATTTAGTACATGCATTAGTAGAGTATGATACTCGTGTATATATATGGATGTTCGATTCTCCAAGGAAACTTGTTATGTCGTCCCTGTCTTTGATGCGCTGATTTTTATTCGTTCTAGTTTACAACAAAACATACAAAAAGTAAGACTCTGGATTCTATGAGTACTAGGTTCTGCTTTTCATGAAAAACATTCTAAGTATAGTAATCAAAATATATCTCCTGGTGAGCCCCTTGACCATTCCGCACAATTGAATGCTACAAGCAGCATCCTTTATACAACTTCTTTTCGCTCAATTATTGAAGTGTGTTTTGTCCTCTCAGGGCTGAAATAACCGCTATTCTCGATCGTTTTGAACGGCGCTAGAGTTTATTGCGCGTAACGTACGTTTACCGCTCTGTTTTTTTGTTCGACACAACACGTATAGAATATAATTAGTAGAAAAGAAAAATTGTTTAAATAAATAGTCTTAATATTAATAAATCCGTCCATTCCGCACATACAGTGAAGTTGCTAGACGAATTGAAATTCCACTTCATTCTTCAGGAAGATTATTGCTAAGATTTGCGAATCGGAGACGTAATTGTTTTATAATAAAATTATCTATTTCGAGATATATTCCCATTACAAGTGAACCTTAACGAGACTAGAGACCTCAATTATTATATATAAACTTCGGCATTCTTATTAATAAGGCTAAAGGAGGTCGCAAAACTTTGCTGTAAATATGACATTTTCTGGAGCATTGTACTTACCACCCAGAAACAAGAGCATGTTACTTACCAACCAGAAGCCTCTAAAAGTGGTGAAGCGAGGATACCTTGTGAAACCGTTGATCGCGCGAGACGCCATTGGCTTGTACTCTAGAAAGTGGTTCTTCAAAAATGACTGGTTTCATCAAGTCATCTTAAACAACCACTTGTCGTTGCTTAGTAATTACCAGTAAGTGGTATATGTTGTAAAACATTACAAAAGTATCTCAGCAGTATACCATCATCAGTGTTATAGATATGCTCAAGTATTTGACAATTAGAACAGCTTGCTGACGGCACCCATAGAACCGTATGGCACTATATCTTGCCTTATGTAAGAGCTTTGAAGTTCGTACTTGCGTGCACGCTCTCTTTCCGAAGCGTACGCATGTGAATTCAGAACATCTATTGCGGGTAACAAGTTTAAAAAAAATTATCTGAAAATTGCCCTTACAGCAAGCTATGCGATATAACTTATTTGGGAACTTTTCAGAGCCTCAAGCTTTGACGAACTCGACCGCCTGAAGGCAACTTACATTTATCAGGTTTTAGGCGTTCACCGAGGCAGCCGCAACGGATTGGTGTATCTGGCTGCGGGTACCCCACTTTTCACAGAAGACATTCAGCGCCGCTTTAAACCTGCGGTTAACTCGCGAGTATCAAGAGCATTTACTAAAGTGGGAAGCTAAGATGTGTCAAGTGGATATGGATTTCTATCTGACGCAAGCTATGATGAACAATTCGTGGAAGAATGCCCAATACGAAACGCGCCACCTTAGTATGCTTCCATCTTGCAATGTGCACGCAAGTTGGTTTCCATGAGGCAGACGAGCAGTGTAACTGTCGGCACAACAACTTGCTTAACCTATAATCTATTGCATTGCCAGAACCCACCAGCACTTCGGCAAGTTCATATGTAACATTCAACTTGAGTAATAAATATATTTTTTTTTTATATAGAGCTGCATATTCCCAAAACCCAAACTTGAGCACAGAACTAGAATCATTGACATTGAGACAGAAGCTGACAAATTGAGAAAGAGTGCACATTTCCGGGCTGATGAATTAATTTGCCTTTAGAAGGGTTTATGTCTTGTGATGGTTCTCATAATACTTTTTGGGATGAGCAGAGGAGCTGGATGGATTATGAGCCTGGATCTTTTGCTCAAACTATTTAATGTACGCATAAGATATTTTTGTGTTGCGGATGCGAATGAGACCTATGCAATTATTTAGAGAAACACACCAATCGACGAAAGTGTAATCGCATCTACATTAAAAGTTACAATACCATCTCACGATCAACTAGAAGGGGTTGACCTTGTTGAGGCAAGCGATGATAACTTCTTGCACTAGGGTCTACCTATTGTAAAGCGCAAAATCGCAAACAGCTTAAAATAATCAATGAAGCTGATGGCCAGATTGTCATTTTTTGGAAGAGGAGAAGCAATGTCATAAGTTCCTCCAGAGAGTCAGGTCTTAAGGTCATCGGTAAGAACTCGGATCTACTTTCGTGGCTCGGCTTAAACGCCAGTTGGAACGCGCTATTTTCGTGGTAATCCTATCCGGTGGCGAGCAAGTCGCCGAGTCAGTGCTTGGCAAATTGTAGTTATCTGCAACGATAATGCAATCAGTAAAACACATAATATAGGCATTTCGAATTCGTTTTTGGCATGCATATAACCGATGTTCCTGGTATGATAACAGAGGAGGCGTACAACTGTTTGTTTACAGCCGACTTCAATTACTGTGTATTTCCTTGGAAGCGAATCACTCACTTACCTGCTTACTTATAAGTATTTTTGTGACCTTCAGTTAGCTGCACGTAATAGGTAGTGTGCCAAAGCAAAATGGTGAGACCATGTTATATCTCCTTTTCAGTAATCATCGTTTAAGTTATTTGCAAAATAGCTACGGTCCCCGCTCGTAATCAATAGCTAAAATTAAAATTGCGTTTGAGGAGCTTGTTTTCAGTTCTAGACCATCCTCCGTCCCGGGCTTGGAACTTAACCTGAGGTATATCTTCAATGCGCCGAGGACCGGGCATGTTAGTATATCTAGAGTTTCCCCAACAGTTTTTGTGGCAGCATGACCGTTGACTCTCTCTATGGTTTATCATCTATTCTCAATAAGCATCGCTGAAAAAAATTCGATCAACAAAAGGGATCGAACCGGCGACACCCGGTAGATGACAATCATTACTTTTTTTTTGTAGAGGTGGAAAATGCTTAACGAACACTCCGATGTTAATGAAGGGTAGTGTGGGACTAAACGCCGGGGAAGAGTATAAAACTCGATCCAATCCGCGCGTTCTACCCACTAAAAACCACCTCTCCCACCCTCTTCTGGTTCGGAATTGTGAACCATTACATCGAGACCAGAAGAGGGGAGTCCCGTGCTGCGACCCTCTCCTTAGTCTACGAGTATGTCCCGAGCAGAGAGTGGGTCCTGCTCGGGAGTGAACACTAGAGGCCTAGTGTTGAATCGCGATCTGCGGCGATCTTCCTGGCGACATTTTTCGCGCATAAGCCCGTCTAAGTATTGGATCCCGGCGTGCCAGTCCGACAATCATTACTAGCGCACTAGTCCCCCACTAGACCACGCCGCCACAATCATTAGCTGCTAGATGCTATCTGCAAGTTAGGGTGCAAGTGCAACAATATACGCCCTTAGGGCACATATTCAAAGTATATCATATTATCTACAGCGTTATATATACATATATATAGCGCTTCAGATGATTTTGTTTCCATGAAAGCGGCTATTTCGGGCGGCAAATTTATTTTAATTCAGTATTTTTTATTGAGCGGAAAATTTCGCGTTATCGAAATAATTACGCGTTTTCAACAAATCTAACATATAAGGGCATTTTGCAAAGAGAAAATAGTCTGTGTCTGTTATATATATACAGGGTATTACAGGAATATTTGATCAACGATATATGGAATTGTAGAGCTCGTTAAGGCAAATATTTTTTCCAATGGAACATGGTCTCTAAGAGGCCCTGTTTCGGAATGAGAGTTAAATTACTACAATTTGTGACATTGGTGTTTTTGCCCGACATAGGGAATGTGCTGTTTCGAGACAACCAGGTTTCCTAGACAGAAGCTAAACACACCGCCGTGTTCGTGAGAAAAATCGAAGAACTCATAAGGCCGGTCAGAAGATGCTACATGGTCGCTTAGAAGAGAATTCGCCAAAATGAAGTTATTTTGTTAACCTTCACACCCAATACCTCAAAAGCACTACCTTACGACCAGGCAAATGCGCATTTCATGACTGTGTGGCGACGTTCACTACCGCCGACGTGTCGCGCGGCAGCCGCAGTGCGTCATTTTACATGCACTTAAACTGGACATCCCACCAAAAAATCGTAATTACTCCGCAACCACAGCTCACATTGCCATAAGTTTGGTATCAAAATGATCGTCATGAAATGCATTTGCCTGAATATGTTAGTTTAGAGCGCTGTAAGTGGTCGTAAGGTAATTTTCGTAAGGTAAGCAGAATTTTCTCACGAACACGGCGGTGTGTTTAGCTTCTGTCTAGGAAACCTGGTTGTCTCGCAACAGCACATTCTATGCTCCTATGTCGGGCAAAAACTGTCACAAATTGTAGTAATTTAACTCTCATTCCGAAACAGGGCCTCTTAGAGACCATGTTCCATTGCAAAAAATATTTGCCTTAACGAGCTCTACAATTCCATATATCATTGATCAAATATTCCTGTAATACCCTGTATATATATATATATATATATATATATATATATATATATATATATATATATATATATATATATATTAGCACCATCTGATTATCACTTGTTCAGGTCTCTCCAGAACTCCCTTGATGGCACAACATTTGAATCTTTGGAGGCTATAAAAAATCACCTCACTCAGTATTTCGACGAGAAGGACAAGACGTTCTGGGAGAAAGGAATCATGGATCTACCGAGGCGATGGGCGAAGGTTATCGAACAAAACGGTTAATATATCATTGAATAAAAATACTGTTGTCTGCATAAAGAAGGCTCTTTAAAATCGGGAAAAAACCCGACGAACTTTTTGACTTACCTAATATATATATATATATATATATATATATATATATAGTGTGATTCCTCTTTTTGTGCACTATAAAGTACACGTTAATCGTAAAAGAACGAATGCAGAACATTGTCTCGTTGGCTGTGCTCAGCGTGATTTCAGGTGACACTACAAACGCAGCAGAGTCAGGAAGAATAGAAGGGAGTGGGACGTCGAAAGTGTGCGCGTTAAGCGCAGCTAGTAAACATGAGCACGTTTCCGTGGACGTTTCTCGAAGACGACGCCGATCTTCTGGCAGACGTTATGCTCTTCTACCCACGGGCGTCGCCCTTGTCAGCGCCCCCGCTTCCACCGCCGCCGCCGCCTCCCGGCCGATTCGGCTGCGGCGTTTCACACGACGATGGCTGCGACGCGTTCCGCGAGCTCAGTACGAGCCTCGCAACGGTCCTTCTGACGGCCGGACAAAACCGACCGCCTAATCTTCCGCTCGTTACCATCGGATCCGCTCTCCTTTTCAGTCTCGTCTGCGTCAGCATTTTCTTTGCGTGCAGGTTTGCATTTCCCGTAACTATCTTTTTATAATTGTATGAATATAATGCGTTTTGGAACGACCCCTATGTTTTTAAGTATTGAATATATAAAATGAAAGAAGAATCTGCATGAGCAGTAGATAGCTGAATATATGCCCTATCAATGATAATATTGAAACTTAGCACTAATATTAGTTTTATTATCTCTAGAATTTTATTTGCTCATATAATTGGGGTAGCAATTGTCTCCATATGAACGTGTACACTGGACCAAATAAGTGAAAAATTACTATTATTGTAACTATTATTCAATGTAACAAAATAACATACACATACATAGAAATAAGCAGATGCTTGCTAACGGTTAATATTAGGCAGTGTAAAGGAAAACTACTTTAAGCGTGTATGTGTAAATAAGGTTTTGGTTTAATGGAAACGCTTAGTAAGTAAACCCGATATATGTATATTACCTCATTGCAGACACCACAAGCGAAAAATTGACTTCTTGGCATACAAACCGGGCCCACAGCTAAGTCACGTTGTTTTGGGCCCCTCTGTAAGAAGACGGAGTGAAGGTTCATCTCCTGGCGCGTTACTCACATCTTCCAATGATCAGGTATGAGTTGCCAATGTCGGGGGGTGCAGAGTAAATGACAGGTCATCAAGGGTCCAACTTTTGCTACTTGCAGTTACAACGCGTGACACACTGTGTATTGGAGTGCCCGGCAGATTCATATGTGAAATGCCTTTAAGATTTATGAACATCTATTCAAAACCTAGGCAGATAGGTGACAACGTTTATAGCCTTATTAGTTTATTGAAGAATCTTTTTTTAAGCAATGCATTTATCAAAAGGCTGTAAGCAGCTTAAGATGTGTTGATAGTTAGATTTTCAAGTCAGCCTGGTTTCTTTACGGAACTGCGTACTACACGCATTAGTAGCGATCAAAAAATATTGCAAAGATTGTATACACAATTACAAGAAGCAAATGCACGTAATTACCCTATGCTTCACACAATGGTAGACATAGTGTGACGTTTTTGCAATACAGTTACCACCATTTGTGAAACACTCGTGTCGCATAATTAAAAGTAAGAGGCTCGAAACGAGCGCATCCATCAACCACTCATCGTAGCATGATGAGTGTCACATCACAACGACACTCGTAGTTAGTTGATTCTATAGATTCAGAAAGCATTTCTTTAGTTGACGCACAAAGAGGCTTTTGGAGGCAAAGCATCTAAGCTGTTTTAATGTAGGTCTCCAAACTGGGGACGACAGTTTTTTTAAAACAAAGCGCTTGAGTACAGCGTTTACAAAAAATGTAATCGCGTGTCTCGGTGATCTTTTAGGGGTGGGCTGTGGACAAAAGAGCCAAGAGAGCGGCACTCAACGCATGCAAGTTGCTAACCGGAACGAGGTTCTGTCAGATGAAAAAGCCATGACCGAGTCTCTCCGTTTTTTTGGAAATACAGCTCGGAGCAACGTTCTGCATTATTTTACCCAATGGAGTTACCATCATACGTATTGCCACATATGGGAGTACCGTAGCGGAGCACTGGCAAGAACAAAGCCGAGAAAGCAAAAAAACTCTCCATGGCGTATCCGATCGTCTAATTAGGCCGCAGCGCCTAGATTACAGCGTAGCAATTTAGCGCACTATGATTTCTATCGTATAATAATCCCGAAGACCAATCTACGGGAAAGAGTTAACGAACTCCAACGGTTGGCCGCGGCAACGTATAACGCCTCTATCGTTAGCAAATCGACATGCACGCTGGATCTTCCTGGTGTTTATCTTAAGTAAGTCCATTCGAGACAAAGAACACCTCTACCCTAGAGGTAATGCGCTTGATGGTACCTAGATCGCGATGTGCGACCGCGATCATCTGCACACGTCACCACCGCGGTTTTTTGTGAGTGACCCTAAGGCCTGGCACACCTTCTCTACCTAGAAAGGCAGATCAATTTTGTGCTGTTCCAGTTCATGTGGATACTGTACACTGACCGAAGTCGCACGATACAAGCTGACGACTCGAATTCTGTTCCCGTCGTTACTCCCGCCCCGTGTGTTCTTTTGTATATTCATAGCAGAGTTTTTATAGGTCTTTGTACGGGCCAAATAGTCCCGCCTGGCTTGCAGTGATTAAGGTGCTCTTGTTCTTGCATGGCACATGAGCCCGATCACTTCACTGTGGGCGAGATGGCTCGTCTGTTATAACCGTTTCCTACACATTTCCTACACTCCTCATCGTACTTTCCAACAGATCTCAGGTGACACTTATGTTAGAGCTTACCTTAAAAATCTTATATGTTTGCACAATTTTTGCCTGAGAGGAGATTTCGGCAAGTGAAGCGCACGCAGATGCGGCCGGGACTTCACTCGCCGCGGTCTCCCCATTCACCAAGCTAGATGTCGTCCCACGTCTACAACTCCCGAGTCGTCTTCGACTGCTTCCTCCACGCCAGCACTCCCGTCACAGCCTAGACAGTCGCTGGTCGACAGGCTCATACTTGCGTCGCAACAATCTAGGGTAATGCGTGTAGTCCCCCGGGCTGTGAGGCCTTTGGTTGCCGAGTCCGTAT
Organism: Dermanyssus gallinae; assembly: GCA_003439945.1. Taxonomy (NCBI): domain Eukaryota; kingdom Metazoa; phylum Arthropoda; class Arachnida; order Mesostigmata; family Dermanyssidae; genus Dermanyssus; species Dermanyssus gallinae. The sequence continues at coordinate 47,850 of QVRM01003456.1, read as the reverse complement.
GCGACGACCTCGACCTTGTGGCGGCCAACAACGACGTCCCCTCGTGGGAGTCGTTCTTGTCATTCGCTTACGTGGTCCTTCAACTGCCACCTCGCACTTTGTCGTCCACCTCTTTGGCAGCGACTGTTCGGTCGAACCTCCGAGCGTTTCGCGACGGCTGGCGGTTCGAATTTCGCGTAGGTGGTGTTAGAAGAGTCACATCAGATGCGTGCGACTCCCCTGAGGACTCGGCGCCTCCTTGCCGTCGCTCGCCCAGGAGTGAGCGACTGGTTACACGCACTCCCCGCTGACTCATTGGGTACCCGCCTTGACGACCAATCCACCCGGATCTGCGTTGGCCTGAGACTGGGAGCTGATTTGGTAGGGCCACACAGATGCACTTGTGGCGAGCCCGTCGGACGCCTGGCCAGACACGGCCTGTCTTGCGCTCACTCGGCGGGCCGGCGCCCACGTCACACCGCTCTGAATGACATTCTTGCAAGGTCGTTGCGAAAGGCCGGAATCCCTTGCGTCCTGGAACCGCCTGGTTTTTCTAGAGACGATGGCAAGCGGCCCGACGGCTTGACTTTGATACCTTTCTACAACGGTCGTTGCCTGGTGTGGGATGCGACGGTGACCGACTCTCTGACCCCCTCCCTTGTCGGTCCCGGCGCTTCTCGCCCAGGAACTGCCGCTTCCCGCGCCGAGACATCAAAGGCAAGAAAGTATGCGAACTTAGGCCGGGCGTACCACTTTTCACCCTTCGCATTCGAGACGCTGGGTGGCCCTGGGCCCCTCACAACCACGCTAATTTCCCAGGTTGGCGGCGCTTTACAGCAGGCTACGATGTACAAGAGGGCGGGCACTTTCTTCTGCCAACGGCTTTCCCTAGAGATTCAGAGAGGTAACGCGATTTCGGTGCTCGGAACTATGAAAGACTGGATGGACCCGCGTCTTCCCGTCAGGGGTCGGGCAAGACTCCCACTCGGACACGAGTGATAGATGAGGAGTGAGCCCTCGGTGCCGTGGAATTAAACATTCACATGTATGGATTAAATTCCTAAATCGAATAAAATGTATATAGTTGTGACTAACATTTTGAGACTAAATAGGACGAGCCAAGGTGAGAAAGAGTGGACAATAGGGGAGTGAGTGCCTTTATTAATCATCTGAGATATTCCACCGCTTCAGGAGATACTGCGCTGAATCTGCGCTTCTGTCAAACATTTTGTTTGTTTTTGTTATTTACAAAGGGTGGCCCTTTCCGGCGCTGTTGTCGGCGCGAGTTTCTACGAACTTTTGCCTCACCTAGACGGTTTAAGTATATCGTTTGCACGCTTAGCGGGCCATCGTTAGCATCGTGTTAATATATCTTGGAGCCTAAATAGCTATATGTTGTTAATACTAAATGTACACTCCTTAGGTTTGTTAGCTTCCATTATGGTTACTCGGTCGTCTTTCGTAAAATGCGATTGAATTACCTTCGATATAAAATTAAGCTAGCGCCCTACTCGGTTACGATGATGCCCTTTTTCATTGATAATCTGCCAGATCGCTATTGAAGTGGCACACTTATAATTCACGATGTTTGTATACAGCGGTAGATCATGACGTTAGATCATGTTAGCACAACAGTCACTAGACCGAAAGTCTCATCCGCAGCCATGTCTCCGTTCCGTATTTCTTCTTTCCGCAAGTTTCACGAGAAAAATGGTTAAGCTACTCGGCCTATGTGCACGAAATGATCTTCGGTCTTCTTTTGCTTTAAAAATAACGTTACAGATAACGCTTGTCTGTAACCAATATTAATTTTTATGTTCGATTTCAGCAAAGCGATTACGGCTTGCCCGACATGTACAGCGGAGGAAGCTACGGCGCAACACTGCCGCTTCAAAAGGCCCCTCTTACACCGGCGTTGGTACTTCTTGAAGCTCCCCGACAAGGTCGAAAGGAGCATTTCAATCCCATTTATGAGGAACTCGATCAAAGGAACACAGGTTTGTTGCAGCATATATCTGAAAGCACAACTCTGATGTCATGAGTTGTGGTTTGGTCCCGACACGACATAAAATATGTAAGTGGATGCCGAGGACTTGTTTATTGTGTAACTCAGCAGTTTCAAGTATATCTTAAAATATCATACTTCTACAATACAGTCAGTCAACTTTGGTATGCTCACTGTCTATGCATCTATGACGTCAGAAAAACTTTTATTCCGCAAATACACCTTCTTTATGAAATCCGATTTACATCGAGCACTGGCTGTAACTATCTGGTAGCATACTGATTTAGATAAGAGAATTCTTAAAATGTGTTGCTTATTTAGATTTGTTGTGAACGCAGATAAAACCAACGTGGATAAACAGGCACCTTTGAACAATAGAGCGCCAAAACATTATGCTACGATGGCGGCTCTGTGGCGTCTAATATTACTTGGCCTCCCGATTGAATGTGCCCTCAAAATGATTTTGGTTCCAGTACTATGCTATGCAATTTTAGTCCTTCAAGAAGAATATGGCATGATAATACAGTTGTCAATATCAATTCAGAACGACATGCCTAGAACAACATGTTTGCAAGTGAAGAGAGGTACCGTCTTCCCCGAAGTATCGTTTGCTTTCGCTGCGGTAGTCGGAAGACCAGCAAGGCGTCTAACCACGTTTGAAGTCTCATTTGTAGAGAATAACACCAACTGTCACGTGCTCGCTCACCAATTGGGGGAGCGGAATATTCTGGGGATCTCTTCCACGAGAGATATGGTTAATTACTTCCGAGAAACAATCAATCATCAATCATCAATCATCAGGTTGTTTATATTTAAACAGAAGTTTATATTTAAACAGAAGTCTAAACAATACTTCTTGGTACTCTACTCAAGTATCATCCGAATACGATACTAATTTTAAAAACAGTATGCAAGGTATTAAGAAGACGTTAACACTACATACTTGATGGCTTTGAGAATCTGTGAACCTTTGTATATATGTAAATAACCTGTCTATCTAATGATATATACACTAATCCGTTATCTAATCTTCGGCCATACCTCTCTCAATGAGAAAATGTGTCGTTTCGTTGAACTGTCTTATCGTTCCAAAATGCATCGTTTTACGATGCAAAAACTGGAGCAAGGTTGCTTTTGAAAGCCGCCAAACGTTTACTATCAAATAATGCGAATGAGCGGAACAAAGAATAAATCAGGGAAGCAGATACAGAAATATATGGAAGGTGCGATAGATTAAGTCAGGAGAATTCCAGCAAATTTCCGCACGTCGTTATTGATGTATGTGGGATGGCGTTATGATGGAATACGACGCATGTACAATTGCAACTGGGGCGACGTATTTTTGACAATGGCTTGCGTTAAACCATATGCTGGCAGCACTTTTAACTCTAAATGTTGTCCATTTCTCTCGAAGCTCATAGTGTACCTGCTCATGCAACAGTGTTACAACTCTGTGTCTCCGACCATACATAGATATATATATATATATATATATATATATATATATACACAGGGTTACCTCTGCAATACAATGCGTCATCTACGCACGATGACCGAGCAGAAGATGACCAGTAGATAATCGACTTCGACATGTTCCTCCTAACCTATTCTAGAGCAACAGGCACCGCGGCGTGCTGACCCCCAGAAGATGCCAGACACCGTTCGAACACTCGTTCAAAGGTCACATCAGGTGATGTTTGTGTAGAGATAATATTATATAATAGTTCGACGAGTCATTCGATTAATTCAGCCTGTTCCATCGGTCCTCTTGGCTGATTGGTGGCTTGAAGGCGCACTATTATGCAACGCTTTTGAATTGATGAAATTATACTAGTGTCACTGAGCAACTTGTTCCACAATGCAGCGTCTAAATTATAGAGTGCAACCTTCGACTGTGCATGTGTGACCGAAGAGACAGTAAGCAAGGGAGATGCCGAGACTCTGGTGTTTGGGTGACAAGATCCTCTTTTAAAGCAGATGAAGCGGAGTTATATGGCACGCATATAACTGAGTGAAACCGTACACCTCCAGACCATATGCTAGGTAGCTCTGTACATACGCGTGGTATATTGCTGTAAGGCATTGGCGGGGAAGGATTTTAAGAGTGCGGCAGATGGCGGCTACGCCAGTGACAATGTTTTCTTAACATGTTCCGTATGTGCTTGAAACGTCACATGCTTATCAAAAACGATACCCTGGAACTCTGTCTTAAGTAGTATATTAAGCGTGCGACCATCGCAAGCAAAAGCTCCTAACTGATTGTCGTTTGGCCTCTTGAAGTTTTAAACTGTTTCACTAATCGGCGAATTATTGCCTAGGCAATACTGGCCTTCTCTTTGCTTATCGTAGACCTAGCCCGCCATGTGCGGAAGGAGTTTAGAAACGCCGTCGTCGATATGTATGCGGATGACATAGCAGTGGCCCACCGGGACCGCGGTGCCATTCGTCGAATTATCGGCTACGTGGAAAGTTACCTCTACCGTAAGGGCCTACAAATAAATTCGCGGAAGACGAAACCCATTAAGTTTCGCCGTGAGGGTCGGTTGGCTACAGCAGACGTAATACCTTGTTGTGGCCAACCGCTGGAGTTTGTAAACTTCTTCCCGTATTTGTGTCTGCGACTGTACTATACGGCATCGATCTTTACCCAGCACATCGGCGACAGGTGTCGAGCGGCTAATGCCTTTATTCACACAGAGAGAGACCTTCGACGACTGTCATTGAGTGCCGCAGTGCGTCTTTTTGAGCTTAAGAGTATACCAATGTTGAGCTACAGCCTTAGCAAAGTGTTTGGGCTATCTTTCAGCGGCAAAGTTTGTTCAGCTATAGATATGTTTCACAATTTATATAAAGCGCGCTCTTTGCTTGCCGCGGATAGCAAGAAACCGCTTTCTGTACCTGCTAGCGGGTTACGAACCGGCAGTGGAAACAATCAGAAGCAGGCTTAAGTCACCTGTTTCTGAACCACTTCAGCAATTTTTGTTAAAGTGGCAGGGAAAAGTGAGGTGGCGCAGTTAGATGTGTACCTCGCCAGGGAGCTTTGGGATGGAATGGCGTGCACTAGCCGGCACGTGTACACAAAGTACATTGCGCATGGTGTGTTCGACTCAAGGATTTCACCAAGTTGGCGATCAACGTACCACGCGCGCCTAATACCACGCAGCGAGCTGCAATACGTATCAGCGGTCTCCGCACTTTCTCGCCCGGTGGGACGATTGCTGAAGTGTTCAAATTGTATATAATAATGACTGTACTGTAATTATGTACCATCCTGAAATGCAAAGTTTTGCGAAATAAACAATATGCGTGTATAAATAGAGTTTTTTCAAATAATGGATTGATCCACAATATCAAAAGTATTTCCCAGGTCAATAAATTCCGCCGCTACAGTTTTCTTTAATTGGATGTGCCTCCATATTTTTCGACAAAGTCTATTACAGGAATCACAGTCGACATCTTGGGTCTTCGACACCCGAGTCGCTTAACATGTAGGAGGTTATGTCCTTAAATAAGATCTGGATTGTTTGGCCATGCATTTTTTTCAGAAAATATCTTAACATCTCCACCTACGATCATAGCGGTCTAGCAAGGATTGAAAAAATTGACATAATTTACATATTTGTTTAGTTCAGTTTAAGTTTTTTTATTAATACCACTTAATGCTATCTCTGTTTCAGAGTACGAGAGCGTGGAGCAATCGTCACCAACCGTTAGCCGGAATTTTGTAAGCGGAGATGAGGCCGTCTTTACGCCGGTAGCAGAATTGCGGCTTAATAGGGGATATCAGGTTGTTTCGGCATGTTCCAAAGCCAATGAGAACCTCTACGCGTCAATCGAGGACCAGCGCTTCTGCTGAAATTTACCCGGTAAAACCCGGCTGCATTATATGAAGATTGTACGGATAGCCAACCTACGATGCTTACAAGAGCCTACTCGTCTTGGCTCGTCGTTTCGTCTGGCGCGTGCTGAAGCTCTTACTAAGTTTGCATTATGCAGGTACAATAATCTATGAATTCCTTGTTCACTTGTTTTATTGTACCCTGGGCTGTATGATACTGTTATAGCACTTCTTCTGTACAGACATCTGGAAACAAATTCCTTCTATTTTTAAAGTCCTCCTGCGGCCACCCGGACAACTGCTGTGTCAGACTCAGTGTTCTACATACAACGATACTCACATGCCTGCCTTATTTGCTTAGCAAGGCCTATATACAGGGTGTTGCAGAAATTTTTCATAATATAATATACAAATTGTAGAGCTCGTTAAAGCAAATATTTTTTTCCAATGGAACATGGTCTCTGAGAAGTCTTGTTTCGGAGTGAAAGCGAAATTACTACAATTTGTGACACTAGTGTTTTTGCCCGACATAGGAGCATAAAATGTGCTGTTGCGAGACAACCAGTCCTCCTATACAGAAACTAAACACACTGTCGTGTTTGTGAGAAAATTCTGCTTCTTCCGAAGAATATACAAGACCGGCCAGAAGATGCGACACGGTCGTTTAGAAAAGAATTCGTCAAAAATGAAGTTTTTTATTAGCTTTCACGCCAAATACTTCAGAATCATAACCCTACGACCACCCACGTGTTCAAAGCTAACATATTTAGCAAATGCGCATTTCATGACGATCATTTTGGTACCAAACTTACGGCAATGCGAGCTGTGGTTGCAGAGTAATTACGATTTTTCGGCGAACATGTCGAGATTAAGTGCATGAAAATGACGCGCTGCGGCTGTCGCGCGACACGTCGGCGGTAGTGAACGTCGCCACACAGTCATTTTTCATGCACTTAATCTGGACATCCCACCGAAAAATCGTAATTACTCTGCAACCACAGCTCGCATTGCCATAAGTTTGGTACCAAAATGATCGCCATGAAATGCGCATTTGCTGAATATGTTAGCTTTGAACACGTGGGTGGTCGTAGGGTTATGATTCTGAAGTATTTGGCGTGAAAGCTAATAAAAAACTTCATTTTTGACGAATTCTCTTCTAAACGACCGTGTCGCATCTTCTGACCGGTCTTGTATATTCTTCGGAAGAAGCAGAATTTTCTCACGAACCCGACAGTGTGTTTAGTTTCTGTATAGGAGGACTGGTTGTCTCGCAACTGCACATTTTATGCTCCTATGTCGGGCAAAAACACTAGTGTCACAAATTGTAGTAATTTCGCTCTCACTCCGAAACAAGACTTCTCAGAGACCATGTTCCATTGGAAAAAATATTTGCTTTAACGAGCTCTACAATTTGTATATTCTATTATGAAAAATTTCTGCAACACCCTGTATATATATATATATATATATATATATATATATATATATATATATACATATATATATATATATATATATACAGGGTCTATCATAACCTATGTTCATATTTTAAGGTTTGGTTAAACTCGGCAAGAAAATAATTTGTCTCAATAGAAGGAGGGGCAAAAACAAGTTTTGTTTAGGAGTGAAAATGAAATTTATTAAAATAGGTATTCTACCTTTTTCTCCTATAAAGTTGTGCAAATTCTACGCTTGTGGGAAAACCTTTCAACGCATGAAGAAGCCGATCATACCGGCGTTCTCTGCGGAAATTCTGCATATCCGAATGACAGCGGACGGAAGCTAGCGAAAGGCGAATAGCCGGATTGAGTAAAGTCATAAAAAGTCGATATGTTGAAGCTTTTACCTGCAGAACCGTAAAATGTTGCCAGTACCGTGCCCTACGATTAGAAAAAGCTTACTCGGCAACTAAGTAATGCAGCACCATCAAATTGGTACGAAAATGGTGAGCATTAAATTTGCTAATGCCTTGAATAGTATTTTGGGTGTACATTTTTGGCATAATGGCAATATTTTATGGTTCTGCACGTGAAAGCTTTAACGTCAGGCATAACATCATATTATATTTTTATAACTTTCCTCAATTTGCCTCTCGCTAGTTTGCGTCGACTTCATTCAGATTATGCAGACTTTTCCGCAGAACACGCCGGTAAGATCGATTCGTTCATGCATTTATTGGTTCTCCCGCAAACGTCTATGAAACTCATGCTCACTCCTAAATAAGACGTTTCTGCTTAATCCTTTCATTGAAAAAAAAGATTCTCTCGCCGAGTTCTACCAAACTTTGAAAGACGTACGGTTGTGATAAACCCTGTATATATATATATATATATATATATATATATATATATATATATATATACAACCTAGACTGTTTCTTTGGATGCACGCAACTATTACCCAAGCCATTTTCTAGTGTTCTCGATCTCATTAATGAATGGGGTCTCAGTACATCCGTTGTTTCGGTTTCTTGTTATAGTTTATAAACTGAATTTAGTATAAGTTCACTAAAAAGCGAAATTTGGTTCGCTGCCAGATACAACAAAAAAGGTGTTTTTTAAAAAACATTACTGTTACTATCCCATGTAATCTGGCGGCGACCACACAAGCAGCAAGGCTGTCTCAATTAACGAAAACACACATGCCCTTGACGGCCAGTGAGACAAAGGTGATATTTGTTGCAAGCTTGTTATTGTTTGCAAGTACCCCATTTCGCCCAGACTGATGACTTAGATACCTTCAATCAATGTTTACTTTGAAAGCGTAGTTCACAAGTTATTGAGTAGTTCGTTTATTCGTAAATTGCTACATACGAAACAGATCAACAACAGCAGCCCCCTATAGGAAATTCTAGAAGCGATCGATATTCCATCGCACCTGCTGACAAAGTATACTGCGTATTTTGTGACGCGTTATTATATATATATATATATATATATATATATATATATATATATATATATATATATATATATATATATATATGGGTTTGAATGTATGTATGTCTCTGATATCCTTTCCACATACGTTCGGTCATGTAAAGCAAAGGAGAGCTAAGGGATCTCATTATGTAGGTAATACTGTTTGACTAAGATTTTTGGCAACTTTCAAGGCAATAACACGAATAGTTTTGAAGAGATAAGAACAACACGTGTGAATCTTTGCGAAGACATAATCGAGTAGCATACGATGTACTAGTACGCAAGATCCGTCCACTATTCGCGTTACGACGCTAACGGCCATTGAGCACTAGATTTTGACAGTGAATGGTCAAAAGAAACACTGTGGCAGCGTAAAACGATACCCGTTTGTATGCTCATACCGGAGGATGAACCGTGATTTCAGGGTCGTAGTGCAACTGATTGCAGCACACTGTCGTCGATTTTTCGAACCACCACAAGAAGTTTCAGGGTATTGAGAAATACGACCACGGAGCAACGCTAACACCTGCTTACATAGTCAATTTGTCGATTATCTACACCTCTTGACTCTCCTCATCCTCAACTTCTTCTTAACAATAATGTATTAGCTATTATTTAGGTCCTTTAGTTGCACATTTATTTTGTTGATGCCGGCCCGAATCGGCTATGGCTATTCTTTGTAGCAAACTGCCATGCTCTTCTATCGCAGGTTGACGCAGCGACTCTGGATCCAAGCTCCGGCAGAAGGCTCCTTGTGAGTTTTTTCATTGGGCCTAATGTCTCGAAGGCGATTGGTTGAACGGTGAAGTTTTGCTCCAGTGCACGATATTTTTTGCCAACTTGCGATCTTCAGCATGGCGAGCGATTCCTCCGCCCTTTCCTCACCTTACTTTAGCTTTATAGTGCGAAATTCAGAAGGCCACTAAATCGCCGCGCAACCGTTGCCAGCAGACTGCTCTCAATTATTGGCGATCTTATTCCTTTATTTTTATGAGATTACATAAATATCGGCGGGCATATGTCTGCCTGTCTGGCTAGTAGAGGCTATGGTTCTAATAACGGCCGACGGCGTGCATTGCGGTACAGTTGCGACATGCGGACATGAATGGTCACAGTCACTATTCAGTAAGTTTGCGCATTGACGCAAATATGGCCACGCCCCACAAATACAAACAACCACAACTAAACGTCCCATTTTTGAACAGTAGCTAGTAATGACTCTATAGACGTTGACGGGAAACTGACAGCACATCGTCTCAGTGAATTCGCTGCCCTAATGACCAACACAGCAGCGACGAAAGGCTTATATGAACGCAATTCTATTAAAAAGTTTGTGGCTTTAGCTCGGATGATTGAATGTAAATCCACTCCGTTGGGCAATAATGATGACACTACCTTACAATGGTTAAGAACGGCAGTGCATATATGATGAATTAGTTATTTGTTCACGTGTATATATATATATATATATATATATATATATAATGGTCAATCAATAACTGACAATTATTTAAGAAGAAGAAATACGCAAGCAACGACAAGAACAATTCTTATATTACAAATGACGCCAGCAACTTAGTCAGTAAAAACGACAACAACAATTACGGCAGTAAAAACGAGAACAACTACAAATTACTAAATTTGTTTATTGACATTTCTTATAAGATAATTGCACACGTTAAGTTGGAGCTTTATTAAGCACACAGCTTGTTCGGAGCCCCTTACAACTACTACAACTGCGCTGAAAACAGCAATCAGAAGAGAAGCAATAACGATTGCCGACATGACATTAATAATGAATAATAACAATGAGCTTGTATTAATAATACCCGTCCCCGTGTTCACATCGGCAATAATGGTAGTATCACACAACAACAACCATTGTAGCGACGACAACAACGACAAACACCGACAGAGTAAAAACAGCAGCAGCGGCAACAACATTGATGACAACGACAATGACAAACGCGACAACAAAGGTAAACAAATTTTACACTATTTTCTACGGATTATCTATCGCTGCACGTAGGTAGGCCAGCCAAGCAGCAATATATTGCTGAGGCAAACGCTCACAAACCATCTAAAAGCAAATAACACTATACAGGTTTAAATACAAGTGTACTATAAAATGTGCTTAGAGTCTTCATAAACAAATGGACTTGACACAATAATTGTGACTTACACAAGTCTAACGAGGCGGGACTTCTCGGGGTGGCATACATGTCCTCGGCCGTCACCGTCGCACGATCGGAAAAAGCAATACTACCTGTAATAAAAATTACGTAGACACGACACGACTTAACTAGTTGTGATGTCGTCATCGTATCATCACTGCAATAAGAGCAGTTACAAAAGCAATTAATTTATTAATATCGTTAGTATTATCAAAAAAGTGAAAAAATGTGCTATATAAACCCGTTATCAGTAAAAGAGATATCATCTCCAGTAACGCTATTAGTGAGTGTAAGATGATATATATATATATATATATATATATATATATATATATATATATATATATATATATATATATATATATACATATATAAAGGTTACGCTCGACGGCACCAATTAAAGATCACCAAAAATCGACGGATGGGTGAACCCGACGGCTCCCCATAGCACACAGATAGTCTCACATTGTTATTATATGGACTCCAACAATGCTCATCAAGAGGGCTAAGATCAGTCGAGACAAACTACCTAGCCGGATACACATGCATTGTAACCAAGTGCTTCTCTTTTTTAGTGCACATGAGAACACATCTTTGCATTAGAGGTTTTCAAGCAAAGACGTGACCTTCAAACGATCTTGCATCATTCTCCTCTAAGTAATTGAAGCGCTAACGCCACCAAGTCATTGAAGTAACGTATTTACGTATACTACTAAAAAAGAAGCAAAGCATGGGCCGACAAGAAATCCGCTGAGTACTTTTAATCACTCAAGACGTTTACGAGCGGACGCTGTAAATTGGTCAACGTACGTAATGATGGAGAAACAACTATACTTTTGTGTAGTTGCCCCCACTCCAAACACTGTACATAATCAATAAAATATTACCGCGATATACTCGTACATGCAGTATAAAAGAGTATTTAATATTTTGTTAAATCGTTTTTACCGAAAGCTGGAAATGTACGGAAAATTATGCTCAATTGTTTGTCTCCATGTGAAGTCAGATCCGTTTACGAAATCTCAAAGAGCACCAGCTCGCAACTTGTCTTTCAATTGATTGTTTTGAATTTATACCGTATAAGATTCCAAAACTAGAATATCTATTTTCGTATAATTGGCATTGTTTCCACTGCCCGAGCGTCATTCTCGCGCCGTCTGACAAATCTGGCTGTGGCTCTACGGAAGCTACGAGGGGCACAGTATCATTTTTTGCAGCTCAATGGAAAGCATATCCTGTTTACTCAACTGACAGATCGAGTATTTGTAAGCAAAATGATGAAAAGGAGAAGCGGCACACCATGTCGATTGTCTGTACAATAAAAGATTAAAAACAAACAGCGTGTTCGTTGACGTTATCTTCCCGAACTTATCCCATTGTGGGTGTTCTGGTTCTAGAAACTCTTAACTTGTTCGAAAAGGACTTTATGTAAGCAAATGTGCGACATGGCGCGTGTCAGTTCCCGTTTGGTTTCGGCTAATATATGCCTTACCAACGCTGCGCATTGTACTAGACAGATTTTAAACACGGAAAGCCAGCTGGTAACGGAAGCGTTATCAGCCGTCCAAACGACCTCTCGAAGCACCGTCGCTACACTGCCGTCACCACATTTCCTCAGCGCCGTCACTTTTAACTATAAAGTTAACGTGTGCACGAGAAGCAAGAAGAAGAGCAACTGCCAGTTGAAGCAATTACATGCAAGAACGTGGCACAAGTAAGTCGGATGGCAGTTTCCTGAATCCCATCCAAAGGACTGGATCCTTTGGAATCGGTTACAATTTTTATCTAGACCATACAGCTCGCATTGAGATCAAGCGATTGAATCATATGCAAAGTGGATAGATGAAAAGCAATCGAACAGTTGCATCTAGACTTGCAATTCCGCACACGGTGGCCGTCAAAATAGAGTGTCGTTTCCGCCGCATTGTCTCGGAGCTAGATGTGAATTAAGAAATTAATGTTGGCAGCGTTTGATAATGTCAAATCCTTCTTCAGACATTGGGAACGTCGCCGAACCGCCAATTGCCCCGGTTTTAGGAAAACAAACAAGTTGGATATATTGGATGTGGTTTATATATATATATATATATATATATATATATATATATGTGTGCGTAGGGCTCTGTGATGCCTTCGATCGTTAATCAAATATGTGCCCTTTAGATGAATACATCTGGGCTATCCCTTTTCAAGTAGGCACATCAGCCGAAGGAACACAAGGGTCTATACTTCTTTTGGGCGCTAAGACTTATATACTCGTATATATAAACGGTGCCAACAAGGTTTTTTAGTAAGGGTTCTTAGTATTTTTAGGTAAGCACTTTTCAGCTCGAGAGGCATTCATAAGTCATAACTAGTAGACAGCCATCAACCTATGACGCACAAACTGTTGATTGTGCTCACTTCATTTTTCAATATAGGCATATAGAATATGTAGGTAGAAGGTGACCTCTTAGAAAAAGGTCCAGGTATGCAATAGTATATACTAGCATAATCAACTTAAAATACAGCATACAACTACTATATTAGTAATTAGTATAATAAGCACTTATATTAATATATAATTATATACACTAGTATATGTGTACGCATATATATATATATATATATATATACATACGAGGTGTGTTCAAAAAGTATCGCGACTTTTTTCAAACGACGTGTTTTTTCAAAAAATATTCATTTATTCATGAATATCTATTTTGTCCCCTTTAAAGTAATCCCCATGAGATATTATACACTTGTGCCAACGGTTTTTCCAATCTTCGAAGCACTTCAAAAAACCATTTTTTTTATCTTGTTCAGCTCCTCTTTCGATGCCGTCTTTATCTCGTCAAGCGTAGCGTAACGTCGTCCTTTCATGGGCCTCTTCAGTTTAGGGAACAAGAAAAAGTCACAAGGGGCCAGATCTGGGGAATACGGTGGCTGCGGCATCATTAGTGTGTTGTTTTTGGCCAAAAACTCGCGCACAAGCAACGATGTGTGAGCAGGGGCGTTATCGTGGTGCAAAAGCCAATTTTGTTCTTCCACAAATCCGGGCGTTTCTGGCGGATTGCTTCGCGCAAATTGCGCATAACTTGCAGGTAATATTCCTTATTGACCGTTCTACCCTGTGGCAAGAACTCATGATGCACCACGCCCCTGCAATCGAAGAAAACTGTCAGCAAAACTTTCACATTCGACCGAACTTGGCGCGCTTTTTTCGGTCTTGGTTCGTGCGGCAGCTTCCATTGAGATGATTGAGCTTTGGTTTCCACGTCATAACCATAAACCCACGATTCGTCACCAGTTATGACCCTCTGGAGCAAATTTGGGTCGTCGCGGACAGAGTCCAACATCTCATTAGCAATGTTCATGCGATGCTGTTTTTGGTCGCAATTGAGCAATTTTGGTACGAATTTCGCGGCGACCAGTCTCATGCCCAAATCATTGATAAAAATCGAATGGCACGAGCCAATCGATATGTTTAGGTCCTCAGCAACTTCTCTAACGGTGATTCGACGATTGGCCAATACCATTTTCTCCACTTCATTAATTTTTTCGTCTGTTGTTGAAGTGCTCGGGCGTCCGGCACGCTCTTCGTCGTTCACATCTTCTCGGCCTTCTGAGAACATTTTGTACCACCGATAAACGTTGCTTCGGCCCAAGGTAGCTTCTCCGTATGCCACAGTCAACATTCGGAATGCATCCGCGCACTTAATTTCGTTTTTCACACAAAATTTGATACAGGTTCCTTGATCCATTTTTTTGAATAGGTAAAAATCGAAGACGATCCAAAACACGTGCAAGCAAAGCAGCTGTCAACAATTAAGTGAACATTCAAAATGGCCGAGCTTGTCGGCATAAGTGAGAGACATGAGTACCAACATAACGCCACAAAAAATCGAAATTCGAATACACGTAACCCGCGAAAATTCAAAAGTCGCGATACTTTTTGAACACACCTCGTATATATATATAGCCAAAAAATCGCACATGAGCTCCATTTTACCTGAAACTAATGTATGAGAAAAAAACTAAAATGAGAATTGTGCAAAATGCTAGCTTAGAATTACGACAATACACAGTATTCTGTATTAATTTATTACAACCTAAGGCCCCCCAGTTGATAATTTTGCCAACAGGGGAGTCCGCAATTACTGTACACTATATTCACATAGCCAAATATCGTCATGGGCGATTTCGGCGAACCATGGGCATCGCATATATTTATGGCAGTAACAGTCGATTAATATTACTACAAATTTACTTAGAATAGTGAGACCGCAGTTTTATCCGACACTCACTGAAGCTCAAACAAACTGACCAGTAATTGGCGACGGACTGATCAGTACTGAGTCGTGAGGAATTCACAGTCAACATACATACCTACATACGCTTTTTATTTCGCATATGCTCATATTCGTAACGTATCATTCACATACTGTCATGGGTACATACGGAAAATAAGCAAACAGTATATCTTTAAACTATGATGTGCACGCTGTCGATGCCAACGGTTACATTTGTATCTGAGGAGACACAAGAGCATCTTGGGCGTGCCACAGTAAAACGATCAGAATAATCAATTGCAACCAGTAACCATGCAATGCAGTTAAAAGTACTTCAAGTAATGCCCCTGCAAATGAAAAATAGACAAAAAGAGGGCTTTTGCATGACAAGAGGACGAGTTCGTCAAAACTTGAAAGATAAAAAGAGGCACAAAAATAGCTAGACCATCGTTGAATTCACTTAAACTAACAACGTGGTGCCAACGTGCTGTGCATCCGATAGCAGTCTTTCTTTGACATATCCGTCTCGCGCTCATCTTAGCGATACCGCTTCGTTTTATATGCTTAATAACATGTCACACCTTACATACAAGCACACATTATCTATACATACGTACAGGCGCTCCATCCATGTATCCATTCAGTACAAACGAGTCACTACATCACGAGAGCGAACAACAATTAATTCTCATTTAACAGCAGAACAATGACAAAACTGTAGTAGGAAACCAGTTAGAATAGGTACTTGGTCTTTCAAATATATATATATATATATATATATATAGGTTTAAGTCAGTTTCGGCATTTATAGAAGTGCTCCTGTGCAAGCAACCATCTCTTGCACCAGATAGGGGTAAAGATGTACGCGTGACATGAAATTTTCGATGAGCACTGGCCCGGCAGCCTCCGCGCCCTCCACTTCGGCGTAGATGTATTTGTGGCTGGCGGGGTCGGCACGAACATCGGCCAGGCCTCCAGGCGTCATCACGATTCCGTTGCCTGGATGGGTGACTTCGTACAGTTGGTGCGTGATTGGATTCTCGACATAAAGCAGCGTTGGTCGACCCGGTGGCGGCGGTGGCACCGGGGCGGGCGGAGGGCTGCCGGCTCGCTTGCGACCCTGGGCAGCCAGCACAAGCGTAGCTGGCGGCAACAGAGACACTTTCTGACCCTGCCGATTGCGACGACGTTCGGTCAGTGACGGAGACGGAGGCGGTGGGGATCGCACCTGCGGATCCTTCTCCGGCACCGTACCGTCAAAGAACGACACGGATTTGACGCGCGCAGTCTTCGGCTTGGCAGGCTGGCCCGTGCTTGGCTTCGGGGGGCCAGTTGTAGATTCAGGCGAATCTTGCTGCGAGACGGCAGATGACTGACCTGCGCTGCTAGGCGACGACGTCGACTCTGCAGCGCAAACTGAAACACGACAGATGATACGTAGACGCAACTTAGAGAGTTGTCTCTCCCTCCTCAATATTTGGTGTCCAAAACTGCACTTCGTCACAAATGTATAGCATGCCTAGTTCGCAAGTCGGACACAAGCTGCCTGTAATATAATTATTGTGTCACCATTTAAAACGATATCGAAATAAGTATTCTTATATTGCAGCATATAAATTAAGAAGGAGAGAGAAGGCAGAGCTTCTCAAAAGGCTACAACCTAATGTAGAAGTGGTGCATATTTCAATTTCAAACGTGGGTTTATTGACGAAACTGCATTTAGCAACGCAGCAAATTTTCCGACAAATTCACCCATCGAGCACAATTTAGTGCCCTTATATCAGAGCCCAATTGTATATATATATATATATATACGAGACCGGGTCGGCAAGTTCTTGTACTTTGAACTTTGCCGCCAGACCAAAACCACTAACGTTTTGTTTACTTAGAAGCGTCATTCATCACACAGGCCAAATTAAGCGCTAATCGGTGGCAGCGTTCAAAGAAGTGAATAAAGCAACGATCGACAATTTCTAAGGAGCCGAAAATAGACGAGCACTGAAGCTGCATTAAGTTCTGTATTAAAAACCAAATCATATGCTCTACAGCAGTGCAAATGTTCGAAACTGCGTACGGTGTTCAAGCAGTGTCTCGAAACACTGCGTATACGTGGTTCCATCGATTTCACCGGTCCGACAATTGACAATGCGCTAGGTTAAAGCAACAGTCCTAAGCACACATTATATGTTGTTGTCTGTAATAACGAACAATGTATAATATTAAAGAAAGAGAAACAAAATGATGCCAAACATTTAATTCTAAATTGGCCTTACCAAAAAGACAGGCTGCCCACTTTTGCAAATCCAAGACTACTTGTTGCGTAATGATGCATTTTCTTACATAAAAAAACTTACCAATTGGCACTTCCAGTAGATTGCCGGTGTAAGTAGCTCCCTCTGCCTCCGTGAGAGTAGGGGTTGGTTTAATCTCAATTAGATTGCCTGTGTTCACTGGTTTTGTGTGCGTTCCATCGTCGACCTCACCGAGAGTCGCCATGTCCATTTCCAAATCTCCAGAGTCCATAAGTTCAGCTCCCAGAAGTTCTGAATCAGCGGTTCCTTCGTCCTGATCCATTAACCCAAGATCATGCGGCGAACTCGCACCTTCCATTGCTGCCATGTCGTCCAACGTTTCCCTCGATTCGGTATTTCTGTGAGAGACAATGCTTTCTACGGGGCGCTCTTGATCCACCTGTGAACACAATTAGCCGAGTTATATACACTACGAAGAGCAATATAAGTGTGAGCCGGCAGCGCTGTTTTTTATTTACTCGAATCGTTTTGTCGATACTAAGAATGTAGGGATACACCAGAAACAACCAGATAACCCGATATGAACTGCATACGGCAAACCTACTTTACTTAAGAATATTTTGTTTGCTAAAATCGGCATACAAGGTTACATTACATGTATTACACAGCTATTTAGGTTAACAAAAAATATTCAATTTATACGCACTGAACAAAGAGCCAAAATAATTGCGATCCACAGCAACGTGATTGAAAAATCCCTGAAATAATTCGGCTTACAGGTCACGATAAGGAAAATGGTAAATTACATAATTCCCCACCTGCGTGACTTATGCCTAGTAACTACACAGCCATAGCTTTATGCTGCATTTCTAGCATATATATATATATATATATATATATATATATATATATATATATATATATATTCGATCGAATTTTCTTTGACCGATGCCTAAGAATATATGATACACCATGCCTCTGAGTCAGCTACCATGCTGCCACAATGACTGTTGGAGAAATTTTAGGTATCTCAACATAGCTGCTTATGTTGCATCTCTATCCGTCCCTGATATAAAACGATGACGAGGGCGGATTGACAAGTTCTAGTACGTTCAATTTTGCCGCGGTCTTCTAGTTTATTTTCCTTATCCATTCATCAGCTACACACAGACCAAATTTCGCCAACCGTTTATTGTTTAAGTTTGCTTTAAAGAAGTGTAGAGAACAAGGTCCGCCGACTTTTAAGGTGCCGAAAACGGACGCGCAACAATCTGTATCAAGTTCTGTGTTAAACACTTAATCATATGTTCTAAAGTGGTGGAAATGTTAATTATTGCTTATGGAGACCAAGCAGTGTCCCGAAACACTATGTATACGAAGTACCGTCAATTTCGCGACGGACGTAAAGAGTCCGAAGATGACTCCCGTTCCAGAAAGCTTTAGACATCAATAACAGAAGAAAACATTGCGAAACGTCGTGATACCGTACTCAACAATCGCCTGATTACTATCCGAAAGATAGCCGATGAATTGAAGATATGTCATGGACTCGTTGGAACAGTCTTGACTGATTTTTTTTTTGCGTCAGAAGACTGGCAGGCAAATTCGCTCCAAAAGTGTTGGTTTTCCAGCAAATGAACGCTCGTCGGGAAATGTCTGATTTAAACCTTCAGGCGGTAGCAGAAATCCCTGGATTGCACCAGAGAGTGATTACAGGAGACGAATCATGGGTAAACGGTTACGATGTCTAAACCCAATCCTCCCAATAGGGCTTCCAAGGATAACATCGATTCAAAAAATGCAGGCAAAGCAGATCCAACACAAAGGTTCCTTTGGCTGTTTTTTTTCGACTATAAAGAAATATTCTCCTATGAATTTCATCTGATCTTACGGTCAATAGGGAACACTAACGCACAAAAAATATTGAGTGGGAGGCCGACGAAAACGGCCTCTGGACAAGAACTCTCTCTCCATCACGACAACGAAACGGCGCACACATTGTTACTGATTTCGGATTATTTGATAAAACCTTAGATTTCTATATTTCCTCACCCTCTCTATTCGCCAGAGCTGGGTCCATGTGACTTTTTCGTTTCCCACAAAGAAGTAATTTTTAGGGACTTCGATTGGAGGCTATAGAGTGAATTAAAAAAAAATCGCAGGAACGACTCAACTCCATTTCAAATAACGCGTCTAAAGATTAAGGCGGGAACTATGTTCAAGGGATCCAACACTTTGGAAGATGATAAAAATGTATCTATTTTTTTTATAAATATGTATCAGAACTTTTCAATATAAATAACGTATATATAATGCACCACATATCTATGGAGCATTGTGCCAATGTTTTAAGTTTGAGACCGACTAAGAAAGAAAAATCATTAGCAACGTACCAAGGCGATGAAGTCCTTTTGGTGTGCAATGTTGGCAGAGAACCTCAGAGGTGGCTCTGTGGCGGAGGTCCGAATACCAAACAGAGGGAAGCGAAGGTGACGCTTGAACGTTCGATCGACGACCGTTTCAATCTCATCCTAAGCAGTAACAGGTCCCCAGAAATCACGCACAAAAACAAGCTCGGATATGTTAAACACAAATGAATTACAATAAAATCGCTTGACGTACCTAAAGTTTTACCTAATTATATTTTAAGCAAGTATTTTGAACGAATGAAAATTATATAAATTAAAAAAACCTAAGCAGTTTCCGCTTGGAAGCACCTTCAGGTGCGAGCGTACCTGTCCATGTCTATCAACGGAACAAAGCACGACTTTAGACGTTACGAAAATTACCGAAGCATCGTAAACACTAAAGACGTTCGTCATGCAAGTAAAACGGGTATATGGTTCTTGCACGAACTAACTGGCGTGTGACAGCACAAAAAGAGCAGACAGTATTTTTTTAATTCAAAACGATTTCCGAGAATCAAAAGTGAATAGTTTACTTTAAAGTGACGACAAGAAGATTTTGCGGATCAAAGAGTATCAGTGTCAAAGAACAGCTAAACTGGACCCCAATAAGAGCCACACGGAGTGGGAAAGTGTTTAAAATGGGGCCCTCTCAGTTCAAATATTCAGAGCTATTCAGCAGAAGTGTTACACGATATGATAATAGCTGACCACACATTTTGTATCTACATTTTTCTGTAAAACTTTACGTCCAAAGAACTTCGATTTCAACTTTTTATCGACATCTTTGTCAAAACAATAAAAAAAATACACATACTCAAGGCACGCTAAACACGTACACAACCTTTGGCGAGTTTTGGCTCGTCAAACTAGTGACCAAGACTGCTGCCAATTTAGAATAGATCTAAATATGTTGACTCAATGGTTCATGTAATTTCTATCTACGTGGCGCACCTGTGTACGGCTATGCTTAGTAGCAATGTGACAATATACCTTAATTTGAGAAGTAAAAATCGATTATCTCTCTCTCTCTCTCTCTATATATATATATATATATATTTCCTATATCGCCCGGCACATATTTCTGTAAATCTTCAGGTAATAGCCAGTTAGTAGCGCACTCCATCCCGCACATCTCCTACGACGCATTTGCTATGGACTCACATCTGCATAAAAGACCTCAGTCGTCGGCAGAACTGTGGTTGATTTTGCTGTGGTTGGTGCTGCAGATGAGGTTGTAAGCGTTGACTGCTGCGATTCAGCAGCAGAAGGCAATGTCGGTTCCGTTGTCTCCCGTGGACGTTTCCGACTTTTCTGTTCCTTCTTCTTCTTCTTTTTCTTTTTCTGATCCTTCTTTGGTGTACTCTGTAAGGCAACATGTATATATGCAATTAAAGTAATTCGGAAAATGCTAAAACAGAGACTTCAAATTTTATGATACATCTAATTTTGATTGGTTTGCAAGTGAAGTTCTCCGTAAAGTACGAAACTGTGCAACGCTAATCTGACAAACTCTGCAGACCAAATTATGTTTGAAGGACATGTTACCTTTTCATCGTTGACTGCCGTTAGTTGTGCACCTTCCTCACATGCTTCGGTCGGTATAATACATTCAGCAGGCGTTGATAATTTTTGTACGTCATTATTTCTCGGAATTGTCGTTGCATCTTCCGACGTTCCCTGGTCGATCGGTTCATTCGAGCTTACAACTTTATGAAGCACTGGCTCTGCCGGAAGTGAGCTGATACCAGTTTGGTTCACTGTAGTTGTGCTATTTGCTGCTGTCGTTTCATTGGAATGCATCATCCGCTTTTGTTTCAACTGTTAAACAATAGAAAAATAAACAAAATTAACATGTTTCCAAAGCAAGCTCAAGTAAGGCCCCAGACACACAATTAACATGTTTCAAAGGCAGGAGCTTTAGTTTGTACACAGACACCCAATTCACATTCACATTGACTATCAAAACTAAAAGTCAATTTACGCTAGAGATAAAGTACATCACGCTGAAGTTAAATTGTTTAACATCGCCCAAAACATAAGAATGATAGTCATATATAAGCAAGTATTTATCTTACTTACCGACATCAGTCTAGCTTGAGTTTTCAACATCATCTCTAGCAGTTGACGCTCCTCCGCATCAACAGGATCCTCCATTGGGTCATTGGGTTCCACCCCGACCGGACCCACTGTCACTTCCATGGCTTTAACGAGCTCTTGGAGCGTGCTGTTCACACTTCTGGGTTTCTCTCTATGGTTAGATGCATTCATCTCATTGTTAACTGCTTCCAGAGGTTTCGCCTGGGAGTTGCCATCGAAACAGTTACTATCATCCTTGTAATTCTCTTTTGGATCACCGTCACCCTCTTTATCATTTGCACGAGGCTTTGCACTGAGCTCACGCTCTTTCGAGATGTCGCAAAGGTCGCGTCGTTTTTTTACTTCCTGTATCTCGCTACGAGCCTCGCTGCGAGATTTTGCTTCGGCGTTCGCTTTCTTTGCTTCATGTGTGTTGCTGCGGGCCTCGCCGCGTGATTTTGTGTCGATGTTCGCTAATTCACGACCCTTTGTATCTTTAATTTTAGGCTCTCGTTTCCTTGCTTCCATCTTTTCATTAATATCTCTGCTATCCGCGACAACGTCCTTACTCTTTCCTTCTTGAAACTTCACCTCATTGCTCTTGGCTTCCATATTTCTCGTTCCCTTATCTTTTGTTCCTTCATGATGATCTTTCACCGTAGCTTTGCCTGGGAGCTCCGCCGACTCTTTACAGACAAGCTGTTCCTTACGATCTATATTAGTATTAGCAGCCCGATCTTTTCGCTCTTTTTTGTTTGTGTCTATTGATTTTGTCGTACTGCTTTGCTTGTCCTGGATAAGCTTGAGATCTTCTTTTGCCTTACGCTCCTTGGTTTCTCTGGCGCGACGCTTTTCCTCCAATTCCTCAAGCCTTCTACGGTCGGCTTCCTGTTGTTCGCGCTTACGTCTCTGCCGCTCCTCGAACTCCTTCGTCTTCAGTTCGGTCTCAATCTGTTGCTTGATAGCCTCGTCTTGTGCTTCCTTCAACCGACGTTCCTCAGCTAGCCGTTTATCCTCATCGCGTCGTTTCTCCAGATCCTCCTAGATACAAAATAAGGCTCGCTTGATTTATTCTCTTCCAGCTTACATTTAGTTAGGCATATTATCCACTAAAAGTCGTCTCCCTAGCAATCGCGCGTACGGGCAAAAATATCATGCGCTAGCTTTCATGTTGCTTTATTGCTACAGGATTTGGAGCGTACACACTGGAAAACAGTTTTCAAAGACCGCTGTAAAGTAGCAACTTTTTCAAATTCGGCTCTACGAAGCAAGCCCAGAATTGCTTCGTAGAGCCGAATTTGAAAAAGCCGAATTTGCCCGACACGAATACAGACCTCTTCGGTGCCAAAGGACAACTTCCGCAAAGTGTCCTTTCGATTGGTGCTTCTGTCCAATTTCGGACCCGCATTCTCGACCGTTTGCTGCTCCGTTGCACTCACGTCCTTTTCTGGTACACGTCCTATACGCGCTTCTGTATTCTGAAGTTCAGCAAGATCTGCGCCTTTAAGAACTTTGGCTTCGGCGTCGGCATTGTCCCGCTGCGTCCCATTTGGCAGCACATCCCAGCGTCGGCGGCGCTCCTTCCTTTTAACGACGACTTCCGTTACATCCTCCGGGGACACCGACCGCTTTATCATCGCGGGCGACCTACTCGAAACAAGTGATGTACGCTAGTGTCATAATACAAATTTATTAACATTATTGGAACATATTGACAAAATTGCCATATACGTACGCGCACCGTAGTGTATGCAAAAGTATAGTCATATGTTGAAGCGAGGATTTAAAAATGTTTAACTATATAAAATGTCCAAAAATTGATCAATGACACTAAATGCTTAAACGACTAAAACCGGTGATCCGTCGAGAGTTCTCCTTGCTTACCAAATGCTAATGAAATAATATTCTAGGAAATACTTTAGGGAATCATATTATGTGTTTTCAGAATTACTGAGCACTATGAAAAGATTTCCCAAATCTATGGCATGGTTAGGAGTCCCGGGCAGCTACTTACTGATCTGAAAAATCTACGTAAAATTCCCTTTCATATATCTAAACTGCAATTCAAATCTACACGATTGTTAAGTTAAATTTAGAATTATATGCTCTAAATGTATACTGTACGCTTGGGCGTGAACAACTGTTGCCAACTCACCGTGGTGGAGAAGCCGTTGCTCGCTTTGATGATTTGGAGGCAGCACCGCCTTTAATCAATAACACACGAGAAGAAATTGACAGAAAACACAGCTGTCTTGAACTCTTCATTGCACAACCCATATTTTCATAAAAATGCATCGAGTCGTTGCGGACACAGCAGTGACTTTCGTCGCTTATCTCGACAGAAAACTGGCACGCAAAACAAATAGATCCGCATGCGCGTAACAGACGCTGAAAAGATGGTAAATGCCACACAGAAATTTCAATAATAATTGCACTGGAAATATTAGCGCCTACGATCGGTTATACTTTTTGAGATTTTGGGCATATTGATTCCGTATAATTGGCAACAGCCCATAACTCACGCCTGGCATGCTCTATCAAACATTATTAAGCGCAAATAGTAAAATATGGCACAGGATAGTAATATGCAAGTATCCTAAGCACTTGAAAAAATCGCGCATCCTAAGTACTTAAAAAAATCGCGTAAAATTGATCAGGCATGACGATTGACGCAAATTTCGCGCATGATTCCGAACAAGAGCCACACTATTTGAATCTACATTTCGCGAATCTATAATAAAAAAAACTTTACGTACATAAAACGGTCTACCAAATCCGCTTAGAAGCGCCACATAAACGTATTTTTTCGTTCGACTTCAATTAAATTGACATACGTGTTTTTAAGTTGCGTGCAGACTTCATGGGCGACACAATCTCCCCCTCCTCGAGCCTGGAATATTCATATAAGTCGATTAGAAAAATATAGTTTAAAACATATTGAAATAAAATATAGTAAGTTAAAGCAGTGGCAATATAATAAGCCCAAGAAGAATCTAAGAACAAGCGCTCTGTGACCTGGCGATATAGAGCTCTTAGGCATATGTTATTTAAAAATATGTGATATCGTGCTACTACAATAATAATAAAAAAGCGAAGAAAAATCATAAACAATAAATAAACGTCCACTAGAAAAAAGCGGATTGTATGTAGACATTTAAGCCAGATACTACTGATCAAAAGTAAGGTTCGGAATAGTCAAATATATGTTTAAGCACGTCAACTGATAGATGTGTTGCTGCATACGCAGACTGCCACTTACCCTGCTATCGCCTCTGCCGATACAGTTGTTGTTGTCGTCGTTGCTGTTGTTGTTGTTGCTGCTGTACTTGCTACTTCTGCCGTTATATCTCTTGTTGTTATTGTTGGGCTAGTGCGCGCGGCAATTGACGACGAAACGTCACTGCTGCCATCCTGAGAACTGTCGTCATTGAGAATGCTTGCGATAGTCAAACCGCAATTTTCCTCGTCACGAGGTAGCGACAACTCTTCTTTTTCTGCTCAAAATCAATACAACAGTGGAGCGACATGGTAACATCGTTCCTATGTACGGCATGCTCACGAAATCTGTGCTCGTTTTAAATTACACACATTTTATAGAACGCAGTAGTAATTAAGTCATATTCGGAACCATAAATATAATATTCTGGGATAGATCGAAATATCTATTGCGCCCAAGCAAATTACATCGTTCAGAGTTTTTGACAACTTGTTAGTGGGCGAGATAAAACTATACGCTCTGTATTTTCAAGATTGTATTAGATATACTGTAAACATTGTAATGCATATGATCTATACTTCATTACTATATATGCTCAAGATAAGCCTACTTTAAAGCAAAAGTTAACCGCAGCAATAGTCTATCCATAACATATTTTGTTCAACCCGAAGACACGAATCAACCCAGTGCATATCTTACGATAAACTGCGGATAACACGGTAAGCATGCGCTTGAATCCCACCACGGCAGTTCTTAATTTATCTTTTTATATTTAGTGCCATCAAATGCAGTTTTGCTAGATACTAACCCACGACTTGGGTATATGTATAAGAATCATCTTTTCGTATAATATATACGGTCGCCTACCTTCTCTTCGAAACGCGTTCCTCATGTTCACAAGATGACTAAAATTATGTGCCTTGCTATTCTGATTCAACTGAATCTGGGCCCTTCGGGCTGCCAATTTCTGTTCGAGCAGTTTCTTGACACGCTTCTTGGATTCCGGCTCGGGCTGCGGCATGGGCGGTAGGGGAGGCGTTTCTGGTCGCTCAACCGGAGGAGGTTGTGGGGTGTACTCAGGCGAAGGAATGCGGTAGGTCGATCGAGCTGCTTCACGGTTTCGTTGCAAAGCCTCGCCATAGATTCGTCCAGCCATCTCGATCAAAGGAACGCTTCCAGTCGGTAAACGAGCTAGAGGTGCTCCCTCATCATCGTAAAGTGGTGCCAGACGCTTAATGACCGTATGCAGGCCCTCAGGAAAAACTGGTCCCTCAGGATCATCAAACAGGTCGAGATCAGGCAAATCGTCCATAGCGTTAGGAGGTGGCGGAGGCCATAGATGGCGTTTGACCATCTCACGGCAGAGAAGGTTTGGATAAGGACTCGAGGCTAGCGCCTGAAAGGCCTCCTTAGGGAGACCTAAATTCACCATTGTTTCGATGAAGAAGCACTTTACCTGATTAGAGCCATAGCAACCAAAACATAGCGGTATAGAGCGGTTAATTACGTCACCTTGACAACAATGCGATTGCGGCACAAGCTCTGGTCAATTAAATGAAGCAACAGCAAACGTCGAGATCACAACTCCAAGATCACTTCATTCAGAAGGTATGCATGAGAAAATAGACCAAACGACACAATCAATCGCGTTGTTCAACGTAAAACGTTTATGGACAAGCTGATCTAAAAAATAAATAAAACCAATATGGATAAACTAGTCCACTTAAAGAATGCTCACACCATTTGACAATTGCTTTCGTATTTAGATCACTGCAATGCGATTAAGGTGACGGTATTATAGGCATAGATCTGGAAACTGGCAGTAAACGTTGCCTTCCAATGTGAAATGCCTTCCAAGCACGCAGCGTATGGCGAACGAATACGTCAGCAGCCCGAACTTACCTTGCGCTGTGCGAGCTTCTTGCAGAGTTCGTCGTCGAGGACGAACTTTGGCGGCGGAGGCAGGGGTGGCGGAGGCGGTGGAGGTGGTGTGTCCCGTTCGACGCCCGGCGGCAGGAGATCGTCAGCCCGTGGCAGCATCATCATCAGCCCGCCGCCAGAAAGCCCACCATCAGCGTCGTCATCATCGGAGTCCGGTTCCGACAACGAGTCGCCAACACTATACGGCGACTCACTGCGTTTGCCCCCGACATCGTTGACCGCCGCTGATGGCAGTAGTAGCGGGGCTGTCGGCATACATAGGGTGGTGGCGATCGTGGCAGCAGGGGGGGCGCCGACGACGGCCGTATCTTGAGATAATGGCGGCGGCGGCGGAACCAAGGGTGGCGGGGGCTGTTGCTGAACCAAGGGCGGCGGTGGCAGCGTGCGTAATGCTATTGGCGGGGGTAGCGTCAGTGGCGGGGGTAGTGATAGCGATGGCGGGGGTAGCGATAGTGAAGGCGGGGGTAGTGATAGTGATGGCGGGGGTAAAGCTCGTGGTGGTGGTGGTGGTGGTGGAGGTGGCGGAGGTGGCGGCGCTGCTGGTGGACCAACCGCCGTCCTCACAGCTGGCACAGGAACAGGCACCAGCACTGGAACCACTGGAACGGCCACCGGCAGGGGCGGAGGAGGCGGCGGGGGCGCGGCCGGTGGCGGGGGCGTCGATGACAGATGATAATCCGACTTATCGTCCGGGTTGACTCCGGGAGGCAGAGGTTCGTCCGTGTACGACATGATTGTGGTGTTCCGCTGGCTGGCTGGCTGCGTCCGACGCGAACCGCGCTGCGATCGGCCGTCGTCGTTGTCGTCGTCTTTGTCCTCAACGCCGACAGGCAGCGGCGCGTCGGGACGACGCTGTCCTACACCCAATAGCAGCGCTGTGGCTGAGCACCGGGAAAAAAACGCACAGAACCAAAGCAACGAGCGTGAACACCGTGCGTAAACCATCAACACACGCGCCCCGTCTTCGAAGCCAAACTAACTATGTGGCCAGTTCGTAGTAATAGAATATCCTGTTGTCGTCACACGAATCGATTTTAAACAGCGACAATATCCTGCTGTCGCCAACAACAAGAGCCGAGAGACAAGGGGAACGAACGTTCGGCCTCTACATATAAATCAAACTATGATGGTTGCGACGAATCGATTGTTTTAGAAGATCGCGAACACACTCATGACATGTGACATCTACATGATGTTCTAGGCTAAACGACTACGATGCGATAACAGCGTCTGGTCAGCGTGACACAGTCGGGAGCAGGTAGCGATAAACGTTTGTCAACTGGGGACTGCAATAGATATACAATGTATAAACATAATATACGTACCATCCGTACGAGAAGGTTTCGCCACTATTGAAATTCACCACTCCTTGTTGACTCAGCACAGAATAAGAATAGTGATAGCCCGAAGCGACAGTGCTCCGTCACGAACATTCAACTAACCTTACTCACACGGAATAGCCCCGTGGACGATGTCGTTTGCAGCTCCGAACCCGCTAAACCGATGAGCACACATGAGACATTCTTAGCACGACGACAAAGCTTCAGCGCTTCGTCAAATGTTCAACACCTTTCTTTGCCATCAGCCGCACCAGTAGTCAGCTTTGTTTACATATCGCCCAGTAGCAGACGAATGTAGAGCACGGCTCCTGCGGTAGCCTACCGAAAATATTTTTGTGCCGCACACTGTGCTTTATTCGTCTAATTTTAAATGGCTAGGAAGCTTTACGCAGTGTTTCTTAAAGTCTCTAATAGATCAATTGGCAGTGTTTGACCAATACCACTGTGTTGCTGCCAAACAACGCCGAATAAATTCGGCGGGAGCCGTGATCGGCGTCTATCGGCAGTTTTAAATCCACCGTTTGAAGCTACTGGCGCACTCCACGACGAGTCTTGCAGAGTCGTGAGTGTGCAGATGTGTGCTGTTTCAAGCGAACTTGTCTTCGATTAGCCCGTCACGGTCGCTGTGCTGAACGAATAGCGTCGTCCTTACGACACGCAAGTGAGTTGTGTGGCAACCTACGCCAGCCTATTTGTCTGGAACGCGTACGAACTGAAGACAGTCAAGAGTGTCAAAAAATGGGTACTACAATATCAAGACATACCGTGCAGGAAGGACCAGTGGATACACCGATACATGGCCGCCGCTTGATCGGCCTCGATCCCAGATCTCCATCCGATGGGATAGATCGCACTCCGATTGTCGTACGTAACATTTTTGAGTGGCTGACACGCCAATGAATCATACATTTATTTTTCAAAGCTTTGTTTTTTCGTTCTTTGTGAGTCTAACATGTAGTCTCTGCTGTACTGCTGAGGGGCGAAACAACGCAGGAAAGTGGATGTGTTCAAGCAATCTGTGCTCCACGTCTTTTGAACTAACGCTTGTTTAGCATACGTCTCATGCTATTTTCTCTACCAACAGTGGCGACAGCAGTGAGAGAGTTTGGATGAGACCAGTGAGATTAACATCAAGTTAGGATTTAATAGTATGTCTAGCTTATGTGTGCGAACTAATGCCTGCTATTGCGGAAATAATATATAGACGTTGTATTCTGTTTGGCTGGTGTGATTCTAGATCCCTACGAGTCCGGATGACAAGCAATCGAAGACTCCTGACGACCATAAGGTGAAACAACACCAGCTATTAGATCCTCGGTCTCCTGCCGAAGCTTTTATTCGGACGCCAGTTTTGCCGCCAATCAGCTTCGATTTCAGCGATCTGGAAAATGCCCTCAAGCAGAGCCCAAGTAAACTGCTGAATGAATCAAAAATAGATGCACAGACGATTGAAGAGCTTGTGGAACAGAATAGCGTATCTGACACTCCTAAAGGCCGTCAGGGACTAGAAGCTGCGACTCCGTTTAAGACGAAACCGTCTCTCAAAACGCGCATGGCCTTAAGTACACCACTGGCATCAAGGTCTCCGAATATTGGCCCGAAACCGCCTATGGTCACGGACATTTCTGCTACAAAAGGACAAAGGTGTGGCGGTCTTAGGAACCTAGAGTACTCTCCCCTTAAGGTGCCAGCAGGGGGGAGAGGTAACCCTCGTCATTTAACTCACCAGGATCTTGCGCGTGGAAGAGGAAAGGGTCAAAGGCGGCCTGCAATCGTACAGAACGAGAACAGCCCAAGGCCTATCGATTTCTGAGCACAATTTGAGCACCAAGGGTTATTGAATGACTAAAATAGTGAACATATGACAAGAACACTGAGCAACGGCGAGCACAACCGCTTCTCAGTCGTCGAACAAATGCGATTTAGCAGACTAGCAGTCCGCCTGGACTATAGCTTTCATCATTGCTGACCTAATTGATAATAACCCTCTGCTTATAATAATCACATTGTTCCATTGCACAACATCAGTCGAACTTGTAATGTGAAGCAACACAACCGGCCTTATAAAGTGGTCAATTTGGCGATCGTAAATCATATAAAAACGATTGTGAGATCATTATGAATATGTAATGTAGCAAATAAATATCCGCCATTTAATATTTAGACATGAATATTTACTGTATATTTCTATATGTATATTTAATATTAAGAAATGTATATTTATGTATATTTCTTCGTATCTGCAGTGCATTTTTAGGGACATACAGAAGGTAAACGTTTCCAGTGTCTTACGTGTCGGGTTGGTTAGAAATGAATACGAAAGTTGCTAACATAGATCAGTGCTGGCTTAGTGGTAGTGTATTTTTTAAGCGAATGTAGAAAATAAACATACATTACATAAAAAGTTGCGCTGTAATGTAATTGACAATTAAATGTTTTGACAAGATCGAGTATTTTAGAATAGGTGCAAATCTTGAAACGTAGATCAATTAGCCAAGCTTTTAGAAGATGCAGAGCTGCGTGGTTAAATGGTCCAACAATAGAGGGCATTGCAAAACACTATTAGGTTTATATACGTCCTTATATGTGAATCTAATACTGAAAAACTGTCTGCGATGCAACTGAGTAACTGATATAAACAATATTAAAATAATTGCAATCGAAAACTGTTAATTTATGTACCACTAACGCGGAGTAACTTTCGTTAAGCCATTAAATCATTCAAATGTAATATTTACAAGATGACGGACTAAAAACTATTGTGATACATGCAGTCCCTTAGGTAAAACAGCTACAAATTATTCTATCTCTGGCATGCTTTAGGTTTAAAGATATTGCGTGATGTATTCCATATTGATAATAATTTACGTTTGCTAAATTAATTTAATTAACAAACATGATGTGTGTCATTACTCTTACAGTGCTGCTACTGTATGAATACTTTTCAATTAGCTAGGTATTAGTAATTATGAGAAAGTATGCACACTAGCTGAAAGTCCACACGTTCTTGCTGCACGCTATTACTAATATAATGGGCAGAAAATATAATTAGTTTAAAGCCAGTGAAAAAATATCAAAATTAGCGTTCTCTCCAAAAGCTGACAATCTTACTAAATAATAAATCTGTTCTTGACTTTAAAAAATATATTAATGACGTCCAAACATTTGCAATCTTTAATAAACTCTGTTTATTTGTCTCTTCCATTTGGTCATCACCGTAGACTATCTTCACGTTTAATATCCTATGTTACATTTGCACAACGCTATTGCCGCTTTATCAATAACGGTATTGTTGTTTTTTCGAGCTTTCCTCTGTGCGCCTCTCCTGCCTGTGCTACGACTTGATCGCCTCTCGTGTATGGATTCCTCGATAATATCTCCCACTGTGGTAGCCATGAGTCTTGTTCCGGCTGTTCCGGTGTCCACTACAGTCTAACAGGCTGTCCATTCACGACTAGAAAGTTAAGGCCAATGGCTATGATGACAGTAATAAGCTCACCCTAAGAAAGCGACAATTTAGAAACATCCACTTAAGGCTCATTGTCCTTTGTATTACTTTTGTTTTAATTGTACTGGTGCGCTTAGCTGTTGGTTCTGTAATACCAGCTTTTTATTCCCGCCCTATTGTTGAATTTCTGGGTACAGCAATTGATGATTTTCTACTTTTTGTGTACTGCGGGGATTGTCCTTAATGCTTATTATTCGCGATTATTTGTAAATACTACTATAATTGTTGTTGTTATTCTTAATTGTTTTGGGCCTTTAAGGTGTGAATACGATGACCTTTCGATTGGCTTCTCCGGCTCTATGCGGAAGTCCCCATTAAGCGCTACCTATGTAGTATTTTTGCATAGATGTTTTAAATATAGCCGTCTGTTGTCGTGTCCTGTCGTGGTTTCCTATATCCATCTAACTATTATTCATCTAGAGTATGTCTGCCAAATACAAAATAATTTATTTGAAGAAATGCCACCTGTATGAGCCCAATATTAACCGTGTGGTCGTCGATCTTCATGCGACAGATGCCATCCAGTATCCGCAAGTAGATCTTCCTCCACGGTTCGTTTACGTATCACCGTTTCGTTTTCGGCTAGCTAGTCGGTCTAATCGAAACTCGAATCTCCCCCGTCGTTTTTACCTATCTGAAAAACGTCTCGTCAGTACTTCGAAACGTCGAGCTAGTTGAATCCAAAAGTAACGATCGGTTGTGGAGTTTATATTCCACCCGATGGCTGATAGGCAGGTTCGTTACCCGGCGTAACGTGTCGATGATTTTTGTGCGTGCGCCCATATCTTCCGCTGTACGGTTCCATATAGAAATGATGTCCTCTTGGTTATACCTAAAAAAAAAACAGACAATGCATCTTACGAATACATAAAGTCAACGCAGCATATCACCGATTGCGCATCTGAACACTAATGTTAAATCATAGTAAATACATGTTCGCTTTTTATTGACGGATTGGTGTATGTGCCACTCGAAATACTACTATGTAACTAATTACGTAGCTTCCGTATTTGCTTACGACATGTTCTCTCGACCAATTTGTTAATTCTGTTTCGCCGAAAATCGACAAGAAACGTTAAAAATAAAGAAAGTAAACAGGGGTAGGAATTCGGTAAGGTGCAAAAGTCTATGGGGGTATAATAGATATGTGGTTACAAGGGACATTTGGAAGGCACTGTATGTGCCAGGGCTGACATTTCGAAACGCTGTTCTAGTGCATAGCTCGGGTTTTTTGCCGCAAGACAGTCGCTCTGGAAAGTTTCGGCATGAGTATTCTCAAAAAGTGTCTCTACTTCCCAGAGAGTTTTATCTATCACCAGCTATGACTAACCAGGGCTGGAAGGACGCTCTCCGGCCATGTCGTCACCTCACTACTCGCTACAGTGTTCACGGATTTCATCATCTACTATGCCGGTCTGCTGGGTTTCATGAACCCAAGGAGGACTGCAGATGCCGTCGTTGTGGCGGCCCATGTCCCCTCTACCACCTACCTGATTGTACGGAATTCGTGTCGCTTTCTCAGCTTCAGCGAGAATGCTCATAACTCATTTTACCATGTTTGTTATATATACCATGTTCGTATTTACATACCCAAACAGGGTGCATTTTAAATAAATAAATAGCTCGGGTTTATGAAGGAAATTAAAACGGATCCAGAGAGAAGTAATTAGATTTTCATTGGGGTGCCGTTTCAATTGTATATATATATATATATATATATAATTTATTTAAATACTAAAATAGTCGTTGCAATTATTTTTCAGGGAAACCACTTGCGCCGCCGCTGAACACTTGAGTGTCTGTAGGGTTTATTGATGTGTTGATTCAAATGACAGTAAAATCTCTGCAAGGCTTTGGCATATATATATATACGGAATAATGGATTGAAAATTTAAATGCCCGTAAAGTGTTAATGGCAGGCCTAGAGTATTGGCCCTGGTGTCATGGATGAGGGAGGAGCTACATACCGAACTGACATGACGGCCCCGCAGATTTCATCGCCGACAAGAAACTGCTCACCGAGTATCGCCAGCAAAACGTTTTCCCAGACCCTCGATGCAACGCCTTTGCATAACCGCACCACCCACTTGCCGCCTTCACGATTCGCCGGGTCCTGCAAACCGGCCCAAAACAGTAAACAACTTCTTGCTCTTTTGGTCTGTCTGCACAGTCAACAAAGGATATCTACGTTTACAGTAGTCATTCGTTTTTTATTATTTTATTATTAATTATAAATGGCAAAATATGAATAAAACCAAAGCATACGGAAGCATTAACGGTAAGCCCAATGCCCTTTTACAAACTTTGAACTAAAAGTCTCGCTAATTCGCCTCTCGACTGAACTGCTAGACAAACTGCAGTTGCACTGGCTTTAGCAATTCGCCCACCTACAATACTACTGAGGGTCGTCCTTCTGTGCTGCACAAAACGTGATGAGAGCAAAGCGAAATGCCTCACAAACATGAAGAACACAACTCTGGATCTCAAGTAAGTTGTAATAACATATTAAGTAGTCCATATGGCGTTTGCGAGTGTAAGTTCCGGTGCAAAACGAGAAATTATTTATAAATTAAATCCAAAATGTTGTTTCGATTTCCGGAAGTAAGCCACGTAGGGAGGGAAGCAGCGCAAGTGTATAGATAATATTTCCGATCAGCACGTAGACATGCACACTGGCTTCTCATCTTCTTAGTCATTTGGATCATTCAACTCACCTCCCACATAGGCTTGATGCCATACTTGAAAAGGTGGTAGTCCGCATGGCCGGTTAATTCACTCGGGAAGCGCAAATGTGTGTAGCATTTCCAGAACTTCTCCACCGAGCGGAATGTGGCAAGAAGTTTAAGCGTCTCCTCAAACTTTGGTATTGTACCAGCTTGCTTCGAGCCTGTCCGCCTCGAGAACCACATTGAGTAGCCGTGCTGAAGTGGGTGCTCCTCTGGGCCCACTTCTAACTGCAAGAAAAATACAGGACGACACAAACGTCCATCGTAAGGGTAACAAATACGTCATGGTACACATTGAAACCACACCAGTAGCAGCATAAAGAGCCCAGAACTACGGTTAGCCTCTAAAACTGTCCTCGCACAAGCTATAAGCAAAATAATGAAGGACACACAATATCGGGGCAAGACCCTCACACGCATAGAAGTATGGTTATGATTATATATAATATTGGTACTGATATTGCAATCGCCCTTTTTTTAGAGATGAGCAGGGTGGATCGATGGATATACTCGAGACGAGCAGGGTGGCTCAAAGGATATACTCGCTGTATTCGTTCATTGATTTATTCAGCTAAGCTATCATCCGAGAAAGACTTGCATTACAGTACTAATCGTTTCGTTGTCGGGCCAATTGGCGCCTTATGGTGTGTCTAGATTGCTGTGCTAACGAACTCGATGCCCCTTGACGACGACTACGTACACATGAAGGATCAATTGCTCGTATCTGCTCATCGATGAGGTCAAAACGAGGCGCATCGATGTCTCGTCCACCAATCGATGAGGTCGGCACGGAGGTTGACTGGGTCACCCGAGTCGTGTGCCCGAATGACGCCGTAGGTAAAGACGACGAGAACGACAATGATGATCCTGATGATGCCGGTGCTATGATAGTCCTGGCCGACGTCAGAGGGTGCATAGACATCGAGCTGTGGTTTTCGCTGTCGTTCAGTGAAGCAGACTGCCACGTTGTAGGTGTGCTTCCAGATCCCGAAAGTGACAACGGAAGGCGATGGTGGTGATGCTGTTGTTGTTGATGACCTCCGGTAGTTTCCTCGTGAAGCCGCATCTGGCCATCAAGCGATGATCTACAGCGTGTGCAGTTCAAACGGCACATCAATTATTATTAGCACGGCACGTACATGTATCGTATAAATAGATGACCATTATAGGATTAACAGTAACAGGAGATAGCAAATTGAACATAAACAAATGCAAAATGAATATATTTTGCATTATAATTATATTTGGTAATATTTGTTTATTTAGTGTACAACGTTTATTTGAATTTTAATATGCGATATTTGTAGTCTAAGGCACAACATTTAATAGGTTCTATGAAACGTATGCTTAATATTCTAATGTTCAAATTATATATTTTAATGTAAACAAGCTGTGTTGTTTTCACCTACAAATATTGCTGCTTAAATGTACTGCTAATTCATCCCTATATAGTATTTTCTCTAACCGAACTAGCATTACAAGTAATATCCCCACTAGACTTTAGCAGGCATGTTATTTAGCCGAGATAGGCCAGAAACCAACATAGCAGACAATTATTGACAAGAAGGCTTAGAACATCTGCCGATGAATGATGTCAAGAATGACCCAGCAAAGTTTCATAAACCAAATTGATTCAAACAATAGGCAGTGTCTCACTGGTCCTTATTACTCCCGTGAAACAACGCTAGATCGCATATGAACTTATTATAATTGAACAACCACAAACATTAGAAACGTTAGACTACTATACATATATTTCAGATATTTGACTTTCATTACGGGTTGCTTATAGACAAATGACAGACTCAATACGTTTTATATAAAACACACTTTAGACTATATACATATGTATACGCCGAGTGTGCTGATCGTACTCGAGAAGACTTAAATTCTAGATGAACCAGTACAGATTCTAAAATTGCGGTCGCACAGGAGTTAAAACACTTGAAATATAGACGAAAGAACGTATACCAATACGATTGCATAACGGATGCTAATGCTTAACAATCGGACGCTGAAAGCCAAACATGGCAGTAGCATTGGACGATACTACAAATCCCGTCTACGGATCGTTTACGTCAAGGTGCACGGCAAACACGAAGTCACCATTTCTTCTTTTGGAGTCGCGTGGCGTGAAGCATATAGACTATTCGAACACACGCTGAGAGCACACTCTAATCGCATTTTATAATCACACCAAGCACCAGTCGCCACCCAAGACACACATGTGACAGATTGATCCCACGATGCCATCCATCATGCATGATGGAGCATCAGCCAACAAATGAGCTGAGAAACGGAAGTAAACTATTGCAATCCTTTCCCTATATCTTGGATAGTGCACTTAAATCTGACACACGTGTTTCTGCCCCCAGATAAACCCCAAACACACATGCAGTGCGCGTAAATATAAACACACTTGAGTTCAGTCGAACCGCATTCCTATTTAGTTTAAATTCTATATAATTTCTATTATAATAAATTTTAACAAATATTTATTAATAAATACATTCAATGTGGAGGGCTTCCATGAACCACAAGACGAATGTCGATGCAAAGAATGCTGGAGTAAATGTGATAAATACCACGCCGCGGTTTGTCCGGCGGTTCGGTCCATAGCAGAACTGGCAAAACGCTAGATCAATTGTTGTGTGGAAAACTGTGATGTAACATAAACACACTTACCCAGCCCAGGTGTTAATAAATAAATAATAATTAATAAATACATTTATTATTAATAAATGTATTATTAAAATTAATTTAAAAAAATCTATACTAATAAAAATTCTAAATAAATAAAAACGCAAAGCGCAAGCCGCCGCACCACCGGCACTACGTGCTTACGTGCTAACGACTGTTACAATTCATTTGAATTCGTTTACTAGTATTTCTTCTAAAATGATAACACATGTTAAGTCCGAGCTACATTAGGCACATAGATTGTTCGGAGGAGTCCCTTTTGTAAGATTACACTGTATATTTTATATGTGCTATTTGTACTTTAAGGATCGATGGACTCTGTGGCTCAACATACACACACTCGCACATAACCGCATATGCATGCTGGGTTGGTGAGCGATTATTTGACCACGCTCCTGAATATAGGTGGCCGACCCCACTCTCCGCGTCTACCCACGTGAGCGTTGTTGGAAGATCAACAACGAGCAACTTGTAGTTTATACACCGTAGAGACCAGCCAATGACAAGTATAGAGACGGCGACGTAGTACGTCCAAATACATAAATCCTTTCTAACCAATCAATCATCTATCAGATTCTCCCCGGCCCGGTGTGCGACCCCCCCCCTCCCCCCATAACTGCTACATATTAGGTAGTAAGTACTTCACGACCCAGAGAGATTCTTACACGCCTTGCTTCGTAATCGTACTTGAGTTGAAATTGCTAATTGCTACACAAATGAGTATGTTTTTGACTTAACTGCTAACTTACCTGCTAGCCATCATCTTGTCCATTGATTGAAATAGTCACTTTTTTTTCGAGACGTAGCTTGCTTGATGCAGCAGCAGCAACAGGAGAAGCAGAAGAGCGCACACGTACGAAGCTTACGAGATCCTTTCAATATCACTGCTGGAAAAGCTGGGCTAGTGCCATCGACGTCACGACCAACTGAACAGCAACAGAGAGACAGATGTCGTTTAGGCAGAGTCGGACTTATTTTGGACGAACAGTCTCGATCCTGTGCGGGTTATTTAGCACAACTTAGCGCCAGATGTTCATTCATTCAATTCAACCGACTACTCACAGATCTCGCGATCTAATTTCGGTGACACTCGGTGCTGATGCGCGCCGTGGCTGTCCCTGCACGGCTTCGTCACCAGTAGTTTGCTGTCTAGCAAAAAGCGTGACGACCAATACGAACTGTATCGCCGATGGTCAGGCGAAGGATGACTACACGAAGTTTCTTCGATCGGTCTCAGTGCTAAGATAACAAACACCACCTCGAATATCGTAAAGGAAAGCCAGTAATTCAAGTTAGTGCTAGTAGTGGCAATGATTTGTGGCGACAACTATTATTGCGCCAGGACAGGACAGAGCAGACATGCGGCAATGCATGCATTTATTAATTCATAAATATATTATATGATACATACGTAAAGAGAGAGATACACAGAGACACTGAGAAAAAGAGAGAAAGAGAGAGAGAGATAATACTGCGGATGGGCTGTAAGACCATACACGCACGACTGTTCAATCTAATAAGTTCTCAGAGACAAGAGGCAAAAAACCGCTTGTTTCGCCTCGATGGTTAGCTACCCTTCCCAACCATAGTCGACAGTTGGCTCCGTGACTGTCGCTCGTTCGCTTACGACTGTATCTTTCATTACTGTACGCCAACGCACCGAAAAACGGATCAATTCCAAACACTACCCAACTAACCGCAAGAAGCCAGCGGGAAGACAGAACACCCGCACAGAGCAGCAAAACCGCACCACCATCCACGCAACAACAACAACATATAATAATAATAATAATAATGATAACTGAACTAGTGTCAGTACTACGCTAGTTTAATACCGCGTTACCATCAATTATCATTATCCATCTAGAGTAGAGTTCGACTTACCAGAAAAAGAGAGTGCTTGTTGAGCACAATAAGAACACGGCGCCAATCAATCGTGCAATAGCAACAATTGCTTATAGGCAGAAACAGAACGGCCAATATGTACACGCACGAACGTCAGACAGCAGAGCTATAGCAGCAGCAGCAGCAGCAGACGATACATACAGCAGCCACGGCGACGGCTGACTAAAGCAGACGATACAGGCCGCTGTAAAAAAAGGGAATAGTAGGTGGTAAAGTAAAGTTAGTTTGTCAATCTGTAAGTAGTCCGTCTAGTTCTGGTAGCATTAGATTATAATAATACCTTATGAAATGGCTCTCTCCCACATACTAATATATATATACATATATATATATATATATATATATATATACATATCGTGTGACGACCCCCCCCCCCCCAAACACGCATATGTTAGCGAAAATTGGGCTCGGCCCGTCTGGTAGTTGCGCTCGAACATGCTCAGGCGCTTTTACGCTTTCCTTCTTCCTCTCCCTCTCGCTCGTAGCAGCCATTTTGACGTGTCCACTAAGCTCCGCCCCTTGGTGGCCGTGCGAACGCGCGGGAAGAGCCAGATGATACGGGCAGAGACAGAGGAGTATTACAACAAAAGAATACTTTCTGGGCTGACTCTCAGCAGCAAGATTTAACGTCCATGGTACTGCTTTTCGCATTGCTTCATAGACGGACTTCCATACAAATCGGTGCAACGGTGGAGTTCGAATCCGCGCACCTATCCGTGTCTCCACCGGTCGTGAGGCGCAGACGAATGCACCCACCACGCCACCGGGCTCAGAGGAGTATTACTGCGGCGGCAGCAGTGATGTTGCTCGGACGGTGGTATCACGATACGCGCATAGTGCTGACACCCCATGCGAACTACTGTCGAAGAAATGCCACGCTATTCCAAGCCAGATGGCAGAGAGGGGGGAAAAGGGTGTCGATGAGGAATCCCGGGTTTAGAGGGTCTGTGAGTCCCACAAAAGTTACTGGCAACTGCTGCCGCATGTGCATCATGCACCTTCCATATGAAAATTATACATGGAGCACGTTTATCGGAGTCTTTGTGAATGAATGCGTTGGCACAACTTCAAACTGTGTCACGGGCTATTACTTTTGGTAAAGCTCACATTTGGCAGGGCAGTTTAAGAGCTTATTAACAACAAGTGATTTGTACAGTTCGATGTGTACATACATCGGGCTTATTTGTGGCTATGGTGCAGTAAAAATAGTGTTGACAAAAATCAAGCAGGTTTTAGCAACCCGCATATCATGACAGAAAACATTAAATTGAGCTGCGACTTGGACTCCCAAATCCCACAGTACAGTGGTTGTAGAGCACAGTATATTAGAGTCTATTACATACTTGTATATAAGATTGCATTGTATAGGGACGAGGCATTTTTGCTTGCAACGAATTGCATGTGATTTGCTGCATATCAAAATGTGTGAACGCTGCAAAATCTAACTTAGTGAGCTGCACGAGAGGTGCTGGGCTAAATTTTGATTGAAGAACACGTTTATATTTGGACCAATTCTCAGCCTGTAAGTTAAGTGGAAACAAATGGTATTCTTTTATATACATAACTAAGTTACAGCAACGGGAAAGCACAGCCACCCCCTCCCCTACCCCCCGGGACACCAATTTACGCGAACAAACCCCCGCTGAGAGAATTGTGAAATGGAACTCTAAACTATTCGCTGTCTAAGTAATAACTATATTTAAAATATTATATATTATTTATTTCAATCATATGCGTAAGCATATCAAATCACCTAACCGAACAAATCAGGTTGACGAACAATGATTCAATAAAACACGCTCGCGAGTAACGAATAACGAGTCTTACAGACCTTATTAGCTGGACGTGCAATAGGGTCAAGCAGGAGACCGACGTCGAGATTAACCAACATCGGAACATCCGTCCAATTACGTAAAACGTCCAATTCCGACAGGCCATGTATAAATAAACCTGAGTATATGAATCGTGAAGTATATACGTACATATGACGGTCATTTCTATGTAGTTGCAATATGCGCATCCAAAAACATTGTTGTCATTAGTTGCCACAAATTGTCGAGAAATGCATGACCTTAGGCGGAGGTGGATAGGCTAGAAGTAGGAAGTGTCGGTGACTGTCGGACCGTATATAATGAATAGGTTTTAAATATAGACTAGGGGCGTGCTCGCTCCGTTGCAATATGATGCGTAAGTACAAACGAGTATTACGCTGTAAACGAGGTGTATATATATATATATATATATATATATATATATATATATATATATATATATATATATATATAAAAATATACGAAGTATATTTTTGTATATTATTGCTATAGTATTATTATATGTATTTTAACAAACATCCTCGTCTGTCGTGTATTCATACTAATAATTGTATTATCACGATGGTTATATTACTACCTAATTACACAATAGTTTGTTTTAGCGGGACGTTTTCCCATGGTTCCTTACAATCTGTGCCATTTTCCTAGCCTGCGTTTGGTTTCATTTATCTCTTTTCATAATGGTTTATCACCGAAACCTAATGCCT
Source organism: Dermanyssus gallinae (assembly GCA_003439945.1). NCBI lineage: Eukaryota > Metazoa > Arthropoda > Arachnida > Mesostigmata > Dermanyssidae > Dermanyssus > Dermanyssus gallinae. The sequence goes on along the minus strand of QVRM01003456.1, from coordinate 6,050 downwards.
CGGCTATTAACACTGTTCCCACTCCTCCTAGCTCGTCGCACTTCAGCACGATATGTTCGACGAAATTCTTCTTCTATATCGCACGGTCTACACCGAACGCTCTCAATTTCCGAGTATCTGGCCGCCAGCAGTCGGGTGTTGAGCATACCGGCCCTACAGTCAGCGAACAGCCCGGACGCTTGCGAGTTCTATAAAATAATATATTTTCGGCCGTATTCTTTTTTGTTGCCTGTAACAATTGCAAGGATGTCTTTCTCTCCATATCCTCTTTCCATCTTTCTTCGGCTGTTTTGTCAATTTTCTTCTTCACATCTTTGGTTATCTCTGTATTTGTTATCACCTCGTGTTCTTCAAAATCCATCGTATTGCACATACATTTGCGTTCAAGGAACTTTAGCCGCCTATCCCATTTGCTTGTATTTTTTTCGCTCAATTTTGCTGTGAGCAGTTCGGCCGCCCAGTTTTGTTCCTCCTCACTTGCGGCTAAGTTTTTAGACGGCTTACATACGACATCTTAGCTTGTGCTTCCCTTGCCCAGAAGCTGGAGACTCCGAATTCCCCTTCGATAAATTGTGCTGCACATGTATACCTACATTGCATTGCATGTCGGCCAACTGCACGTTGTATTGTGTCCAATCTGTTTACCATGCTTGCGTCTAAACTCACAATAGCGTTAGCGTACGTCACTGTTGGCACAAACATGCTTTTCCAAAGCTCTTCAGCCACCTTGAAGCTATTGCAACTCCACAAAGCCTTCTTTCTTACAATCTTTTGTCCATTTTCAGCTCGTTCTCTTCTTATTGCATGCTCAGCTTTAAAAATATCTGGACTGTTTTCTATTATAACCCCCAAGTATTTGTATGCGTTTTTGTATTCTATTTCTTTTCCCTGTATCTGTAGCGGCATCTCTCTGGTATCCCCGGAAAATATTACATTTGCACATTTCTTTTCGTTGAACTCCTGTCCAATATTTTTCGCCGTTTCTCCGCATATTGTTAACATTTTTAGCATTTGGTCAACACCTTCCGCTAAAATTACCTTGTCGTCTGCAAACAACAGGACGCACGGTCGGATGGATTCTATATCATCACCTCTAGCCTATCCCATTTTAAAACCAAGATTCGATTCATACACATGCCGTGCCACCTCATCAATGTACAGTAAAACACAGTGACACAGAGCAAGGACATCCTTGTCGAAGTTCTTTCCTTAATCTGTAGAAATCAGATGAGTTCGACCCGATTCTTGCAAGTATCCTGTCATATATTCCTTTAAACATACTGACCCATTCCTGTCCTAATCCACCTTCTATCGTCTTGTTCCAAAGAGTTTCAACTGTTTCAACTGTTTGTTTATTGACATTTCTTGTAGATAATTGCACACATTAATTTCAAGCTCCATTAAGCACATAGTTTGTTCGGAGCCCCTTTTATGAATAACAATGTATAATTTATATTTGCCATTTTCACCTATTTACAATATATTGCAGCATGGTTGTATTTTTATATAACTTTTAACCAGATACCAAAGTTTCAAGATAATGCTCTTTGAGATCGCATTTGAATTTGAGCAGGGACTTTGTCTGCCTAACGGAGGCCAGTACTTTGTTCCAGTAGGAGGCCCCAATGTTTTTGGTTAATAGCCTTCGCTGGTTGGAGTTGGCGTGCTGAGTGTTTCTATCGACCGTATCGTAGGCCCGTCGGATGTCTAGAAATGTTGCAACTAAGTTTTGCTTTCTAGATCGGGCCCAATAGATACTTTCCGTTAGTACGAAGAGACTATCCTCTATTCTCCTGCCTGTTCTAAAAGCACTCTGCCATGGTCCTATTAGTTTCATCTCTTCCAGCTCGTCCTGTAGCCTGTCTCTAAGAATGGTAGCAAATATCCTGTACACAACGATTGCTACCGTTATTGGTCTGCGATTGGACAATTTCGTGTTTTCGTTGAATATATATGTATATATATATATATATATATATATATATATATATATATATATATATATATATATATATAATGTACTCACTCTGTTCTACGCGTTGTCTAAATGTGTGCTCTGTATAAGCAGCGTAGGGGGTTGATAGTTTCATATTGTAACGTTACGCTTGTTACGTTGTGTTACGCTGGTCCGCTCGGGGGGATGTAGACTCAGCCGGACAGGTACTGCAGCACGAGGAACTCAGGAACGAAGAATGACAACGCGTAGCATATGGTCTAGTGCATGACCGAGCAACGAGTGTGTTTTTAGCCAGGCTGCTCGGCCTATTTATTGACTCACGAGAAACCGCGGCGTGCTGACACCCACAAGAGTCTCAGAACCCGCTCTCAAATCGGTCGAAATTTACAGTGGTTTGTGTTTGTTTCGTATACGAATACAGGTTAATTATGTCGTTGGTGTTTCGGCGCGAAAGGCTGTGGTTGGTTGAGATATGTGTCGGTCGGTGAACGTTGGACGCTGTGGCCGCTGGTCGTGGTCCGTTGAGGTAGATTTGAATTGCGCCGTTATGCACATACGGTGTTGTGGGTGGCTGGTCTATCGTCGTACTGGCCAGAGGAAGTGAAACTTCGTCACAATATCTTTTTCGATCAGTAAATGCGTCCCCATGGTCTGTCTGGCTTACCTGGTGTGTCGGTAATCGTGGCCGGCCCGCGTCGTAACAAGCCAACAGGAAAATATACAGGGGCGCTTTTAAAGAATTTTCCTGGCAGAACTAGGGGACGATTCCTGGGGCCGCCCGCTCAAATTGGTAATATGGAGAAAGTGAACTTCACGTACGACAAATGACGAGAAGCTGGACCTGCCTTCCTCCGCTGCGTGGACTATCACAGACTTAGTCCTCACCTCGAAACTTCTACCGCCCGATATGCCTCATTGGCTCCCTAGCTAAACGCCATTCACCGTGGAGGTTGCCCCCGGGATATTGCAGAACGGAACTGCCAACTCGGTTTTTGATTTGAGCTCGAGTTTCGATAAGGATGCTCTATGCAACTCAACAAGCTCAGTAGCTAAAGTAGAATTATATTAAACTACCTGCATGACCTGTCGATTCAGTTCTTGGCAACCAGTTTCAAAATAACTGCGGCGGCACCACAGGGCTGTGTCCTCTGCTCACGTGCGTCCAGTACGGCGATGAACTCGATGACACCTCGGAAGCATACAATACTGGGTAGAATAGCAGTGTCCGTTAAGCAGCGCGGACATAGACAGCGTCGGTCGGCGGCAATGCCGAAGCAAGCTAAATACATGGCGCCAATTAGAAGATGCCGCCACCCTACTAGCGAAGACGCGGGAAGTCACTAAATGCGCGGGCAATCTCTGAGTATATAAGGAGGCGTGAGAATAATTGAGTCAGTTGTCGTTGGTGCGAGCCAGGCGATCGTTGCCACACGATACTCAATTTCTGACGCTTGCCTCTGATTTGGAAGAATACCGACCTTGTGCTTATTCCCAAAATGAACGGCACCTATCGACCATTTTGCCTAGTCAGTACACTGGCCAAGGGTATTGAGGCGATTATAGAAACCCGTTTGCGATTATTCGCAGAAGAAGCCTTCTTTCACCGAATCAATTCGGATTTCGCAAAGGCCGCTCGTGTCTGACCTGCAATACAGCGGGTTGTTGCTAAGGCGGAAGATCTACGACAATCCCCGGCAAGGTCCAGGAATCTTCTCATTGTCGTACTGCTGGATGTTAAAAATGCTTTCAACAGCTTACCCTGGAGGGTGATACTGGGAACGCTCAAGAGAAAGAAAGTTCCGAACTACCTTTGTCGAATTGTCTCGGACTACCTGAACAAACGGCGGGTAGACAATGAGGGATCCGAATTTGAAATGACAGCTGGAGTTCCCCAGGGTTCCATCTTGGGTCTTCTTTATGGAACTTGGCGTACGACGATGTCCTACGCTTAAGTAACCTACTAGAAGGGACAGAGCTACTTGTGTATGCGGACGACCTTGCAGTTGTAGTACAGGGCGGCGTCCCCCAGCAACTGGAACTTAGAGCCAATGACGCCCTGGCCGAGATTTCTGTCTGGATGAGGGGAGCGGGTTTGACACTGACCCCTACCAAAAGCGAAGGAGTCATCCTCCTTGGCCCAAGAGAGTGTGCTCTCCCAAAGCTAATCTTGAACGGCCAGGATATTCGAGTGGTTCAATCAGCCCGCTATCTGGCAATGTACCTGGACAGAGGCCTGCGAGGAACACCTCATCTCCGCTTGGCTGCAGAGAAAGCCACTAAAGTTTCACACGACATCGCCCGGCTGATGCCGAATACATTCGGGCCGCGAGAATCAACGCGACGCCTTCTTATGTCGGTTGCTGAGTCGATTATGTTATTCGCGGGTCCCCGTGTGGCCACTAATCGCACTGACTCTAACCCGCAACAGGGCCCTGATGCGCAAGACCCAACGCATCGCGGCTTTACGGATTACGATGGCTTACAAGACGGTCAGCACGGCGGCTGTCCTTGTACTGGCTGGTACGATCCCTTGGGACCTGAAGGCCGACGAACGTCGTCGCTTGTGAGCGGAGCCGACAAGCAATAAGGAAGAAGAAAGGGAAAAACTTTGATTTATTGGCAAAATGAATGGGACGCCATACAGGACGGGGCACCTGGGGCCCGTGTAAAGGCTCTGATCCCTGACATTGAGGCGTGGATTAACCGGCCCGGCGGCGAGTTGACACACCACGTGACTCAAGTGCTCACAGGGCATGGCAACTTCGAGAATTACCTCTTTAGAAAAGCAGATACGCCACTCTGCAAGCACTGTGAAGGAACAACGGAAGACACGCCGGAACACACAATATTGCTGTGCCCGGCGTGGGCTCCATTACGCAAGGACATAACCACAGCAAGTGACGGCAGTCTTAAGAAGCTGGCACACCTTCTTATGAACTCACGTGATGACTGGAATCTTATAGCTCAAACAATCGAACGTATTATGCACGCCAAAGAAGAGAAGAATCGTTTTTACTTGACAAGGCCCGTGAGGCACTCTAGGGCAACTAAGATAAGGACGCTACTATTCACCCCCCTCAATTGTTTGAAGTATTGCTTGCGCAGTTCCCAGTTGAGTGTGGGGATGGGGACATGACTGGTTTTTAGTGGGTCGGAACCCCGCATTACCGGCCCACATTTGCAGTGAGCTTTCCTGCCGTGGTGTCCGTGTGTGCAAACCGCATTTCCAGTTAGTCCCTCAAAAAAAAGAGTGTTGTTTAAACGAGAGAATGGCGAACTCGTAACGGTCGCCGGCCAGTCGTGGGGGAGGTGGACACTACACTATTGTATGGTAGGAGACTATCGAGATTGTAACACGCTAAGCATTTCCCAGGCTGATTGATGTTCCCGGCCACTAAACGTTTATAGTCACGTTAAATCGCTAATGATAGCCTTTGTATTGATATGTGCATCTTAGCTCTTATGTTGTCATGCGTGCCAATGTACGCAAAATAAGCAGAACTGTGCGGTTACATGCCGCAAAATCGGAGGTACAGTATGGTTCAGTCTCCAAGTGTGCCAACTTACTCCGGACGAGTGACAGAGCTTCACTGCCCCGTGAGGTGATATTTCCTAAATCCATAAAATATACCCCCCATCAGATGATGGCTACATCTATGTTCGTACTTTAGATAAAGCTGTTGTAAAGTTTTTACGTTACAGTGGATGTTACGTTTAGGTATATACATCTCTACCTGGTCAGTATTATATATATATATATTATATATATATATGAGTTTCATTTACCATTCCTTGTGAAATATCTTTTGAATCAGATGCGCTGCTGTGTAAGTATGTCATACAGTGTGCTGCCGGCTATAGTTTTATATTATCACTATGGTGTCATTATATGAATTTAACAAACATTTTCGTCTGTCGTGCATTCGTACTATTAATTGGATTATCACGATGGTTATATTACTACCTAATTACACCAATAGTTTGTTTTAGCGGAGTGTTTTCCTATGGTTCCTTACAATCAGATCAGTTATGGTGTGTTTAGCGCGGCAGCGGGATGTGAGCCAGTCAAGATTTCGGTAACTTTATACCACCA